>ML808495.1:88287-118933 GCA_009831015.1 Picea engelmannii | reverse complement strand
TCACCTTTGAATCCCCCAAGACCTATATCTTTGATATTTTCCATAGTTTTTCAAGAGTAAGAGTAACCCATGCCCCCATCAGCTCCGCTTTTGAGTTTGTCCCACTCCCTCCATTAATATGCCATCTATAAACCTGCTTGACTGGGGTTTTGATAAATCCCACTGCTCCACATATCGTTCCATCCTCAATGGAAGCCCCATCAAAAAAATCCGTAGCATAAACCGGCAAAATAAAGTTGGGTTTCTTCTAAAAGAATCTGATTTGTATGAGGAGGAGCAAGAAGAGTGTGCTCTTATAGTTTTACAGATTATTGCCCACACCGATGGTGTTTTTTTCTCGAAAACAACTAGATTCCTTTCAAGCCAGATATACCAACATATATGAACAACAAGCGTATTTGGGACAATTTTTTATTTTGCCTAGGAGTCATTAAGGGAAGTACTTGTACATCTATAATTTTGCTTGCGCACAAATGACAATATGTCGCACACCACCTATGTGAATGGATAGTGCACAAAAATATGGTCTATGTCTTCAGCATCATTTTTACACAGTAGGCACATGGCGGGACCCTGCCATCTTTTTTTTTTTAAAACCTCCCAAGTTAAAATCTTGTTTTCGGTTGCCAAACATACGAAGAGTTTTAACTTCAATTGGATATTCCATTTCCAGAGTTTATGTTTCTAGTCGCTCCAAATAGGTAGATCTTGAGTGGAAATAAGAGATGAGTATAAATTTTTAACAGTTAGTTTACCTGAGGAATCCCCCCCCCCCATCCAGAGAAAAGAATTAGCTCCCACCATGAGTGAGACACCCGCTTGATTTAGATTATTGCAATATACCTCCCATTCGGATGCTAAGCTACCTGAAAGCCCCAACTCTATGTTGCTTATCCAAGTCTCCGACGATGTTACTGGATCATGTGCCACGGATACTTGAGCTAATACCATGACTCTTTTGAGAGTTAATTGCGCTTTCGATAGGTAAGACTTGGAACCTAATCCCAGAATTTGATCTCTACCTATATTTATATAGTGTCCCAATACTGGAGACCAACTAAGCCAATGTAAAATAATATGAATGGATTGAAGAAGGCTAGTCCACATCCTTGATGCAGCGCTAACTTTATGATTTCCCAGCCTGTACCAGTTGATTACCATAGAATTTTGCAAATATTTGTTCCTTAATACCAAGTTCCAGATTCTTTGTTGAGAGAGAACCCTCCAGAGAGTATTCACATTTAAAGCCTTGTTGAAAAGTACGAGGTTTCTAAAGCCCCATCCGCCATTTTTATTTGGTCTGGAGAGTAGGTCCCATCTGCACAGGTGGATATGATTAGTATCTTTGTGCCCATTCCAGAGAAAATGGTACATCATTTTCCTTATCTTGCTCAATACCGATTGAGGAATTGATTCCATTGACATCCAATAAACTATATGGCCTTCCAGCACAGCTTTTACCAGGATATATCTACGACCCAAGGTGAGCCACCAATTGCACCATAAACCTATCCTCTTGGATATTTTAGTTATTAACCAGTCCCAGTCTCCCGCACGATACGTGTCTGTCTTTAGATATTATCCCAAGTATTTGAAGCCCATTAAGAGGTCTCTAAAAGTGTATGGAAGAAATCTCTTGAATGGATCAAGCTCGCTATCAGTAATGCCTGCATAATGGACTGTAGGTTTTGAAAGATTAATTGTTAGGCCCAAAACTTTACAAAATAAGAAAATATTTTTTTCAATTTCCCACCATTCTTTTAGATTCGTCTTCATCATAATAAGCACATCATCAATGAACAGTAAATGAAAAATCTTGTACATTCTAGAAACTTTTATACCTGAGAGTTTACCTTCACCTATGGCATTTTTCAAGAGTAGGTTGAGGCCTTCCAAGACCAAGATGAATAGAAGAGGCGAAAATGGGCACCCTTGGTCCCCCCTCCCACCCTCTATTAATACATTTTCTCTATTAATGACCCCCCCTCCCACCCTCTAGTACATATTACATAATTTATTTAACAAAATTAGCATATCCATCATAATGAGATGTGTAATAATTTATTTGAAATATTTAGTAGTTACATGTTCAAGAAAAATAAATAATGAAGCTACTCACATAAACAAATGAAATAATTTAAAAAATGTATAATTGATATAATAATCTCATTAAAAAAAATTCTTTATAACAAAATGATATGAGAAAAGCGAGTACAATTAATAATTAGAGTCAACTATAACAAAATGATATAGAGGGTGGGAGGGGAGGGGGAATTAATAGAGAATATGTTAATACATATTCTCTATTAATGGAGCGTGGGAGGGGGGGCATTAATAGAGAATATGTTAATACATATTCTCTATTAATGACCCCCCCTCCCACCCAGGCATTAATAGAGAATATGTTAATACATATTCTCTATTAATGTCGCCCCCCCCTTCCCACCCTCTAGTACATATTACATAATTTATTTAACAAAATTAGCATATCCATCATAATGAGATGTGTAATATTTTATTTGAAATATTTAGTAGTTACATGTTAAAGAAAAATAAATAATGAAGTTACTCACATAAACAAATGAAATAATTTAAAAATTGTATAATTGATATAATAATCTCATTAAAAAACAATGCTTTATAACAAAATGATATGAGAAAAGTGAGTACCAATTAATAATTAGAGTCAACTACTAATAACACCAACACTATTACATTACAAAGGAATATACATAATGAAATATGCAAAATTAATACTACCAATTACAAGTGTTTTGGATAGAGTCTCCTCAAATTTGATTAATACAATATTATACAAGATACAAATAGAGAAAGAAGGATGGGATGATTCATTATGATAAATGATCCTACATTATGGTATTATTTTACTTACAAATTTACTAATTTTTTTAAATTATAAAAAAATTATATAAATTTGAATATATTATAAAAATATTGTCCAATATTTATGGCTAGTATTTTAAGAATAATAAAAATTCAACAAGATTTTTACTATCATATAACATAAATAGGGATCAATTTTTTACTATGATATAAGATAAATAGGGATCCTAAAAATTTTCCCTTCTTTAGTGTAAATGCCTCAAAAACATATGTATCTAACTCTTGGTGGTTTCTTGCACATGAGATTCATTTACCTTTTGGGTGTGCCTATATGTGGTTCTTATACACTTTACTAATATATAGTAGGTTTATGAACACTTGGTGCAACAAGTGTACTTATTTAATTCAATCGTATACACTTTAATAATGTGTGTGTAAGTTTATGAACATTTGGTGCAACCATTGTGCGTACTTAATTCATAGACTCTTTGTACACTTACATTAAGCTTTGTACCCATACTAAGATAATATTTGGATTAAATATGTGTCATAAGAAACACCTCAAGTGATATACTTAATTGATCTCTAACTTTAAAAATGAATCAATGCATTACTAAAACAAGACATCATTGTCTAAGATCCATCTAAGTCATGGACCTCTCAAGTGTCAAGAGGGATCAAATATTTATACATGCAAAACTTGAGAAAATGTTTGTAGCTCAAGACATTTGGTCCCTCTCGGTGCTTGATAGATCCATGGTTAATATGGATCTAGGCTAGTTTATATTATAAATTGTCTTTTAATACTAAATTAGAACTATAAAATAATCAAATAAAAACATATGAGAAAAGTTATATTTCATTTTAGTTTTAAATAAATAACAAATAATTAAAAATCATACAATTTTATAAAACGCACTTAAACAACATTCAAGTCACCGATCAAATCCCGATAACAATATTAGATATCAAGGGTTTCATTTTGTAAGGAAGCCAAGATTCGAAACTAGAGGTATTTGGAAGGAGACACACAAAAAAATACATCCACATTAAGGGACGATGTAGCCTAGGTTGGGTGCGATCCGAGGTGTTTTTGATAGCTTAGAGTCCCTCGGGTCGTGGTTTCTTATAGCACAGACTAGTCCCACATGGAACAGACGCGCTACAAGACAAAAAAAAACGCATTCAAGTTATCGTTCTTTCTATGTTAATATTCTTATTGGAATGCTATCCACATAATTCTTTGTTTTCCTACATCATTGTTACCCTTCCTGCTAGAACTCTTTCTTTTTCTCTTCCTTGTCTTACTAACAAGAGCTAAGTTCTCATCACTACTTCCCTTCTTACTGCTCTTGACTCCTCTCGAGTCTGTTCCTAGATGAAATCATCTCAAAGCCTCTACCAATATGGGACATGTTACCGACCATAGACTCACGTGACAAATGTTTCCCAAAAATTGGGAATACCATTCAATGCCACATTCACAAGATCTACATCCTTCTTTTTTATCCCTTATGGATACAAGTTGATCCTGCACTTGTGTGATCCTCAAGAAATAGTTGGTAACATTGTCATATCTATACATCTACATCGATCTGAGTATATTTCTTAAGATATTATTCCTATTCATGTTAGTGCTCTGGAATAAACCTACCAAGGCATCAAAGACGTATTTGGACATATTCTTCTCAGTTAGGTGAGGAATTAAATAATCCTTCATTGAATCCATGATAACCCTCTCGGATTTTATCTCCTTCTTATGAAATTCCAGATATGTCGGTCGAAAAAATATTTTTTCCACTAACTCCCAAAGGTCATACTCCTTTAACACCAAAGTAACTCTTGCTTTACAATATAGGAAGTTGTATTCTCCATCCATCTATCTTCAACTCTCATAGGTTTTGATTCCATCCCCTACACCTGATAAACTGCCTTGGAAATAACTTGCTACTGAAACGTCCCATGTACTAACCTGTATGAACTTGTACACGCCTATACCTAATGAAACCTGCATATGTATGTGACTTCCCTTACTGAAACCTTCATATGTAGTCTTATATTCCTACTACAACCCATGTATACATGATTGTCACCAAATAAACCCACATATGTATGTGTATGTTCCTTGTGCAACCTACGTACAACTCCGTAAAATTGCAAAACCCTAGTTCTTCCTCAGTACAATTGTTTCCCCAAAAATTGTCCTTTGATTTCTTCCTCCTATTTATGGATCTGCTAAGATCTCCTACATATTTGATAAATATTCTATCCCCTACTATGGATTTGAGATATGGATTCCTCTCAAGGAATGTGCTTTGATACCATGTTAAAATCATTACTCTCATACCTATATATCTTTTTCTTTAGGGATTTCCTTAGTGCAAATCAAGTTAGTAGCTCACAAAAAAAAATACATTATTGGAATATTCAACTCAAATAAAGATAGTGTAATCAATACTAGAAATAAAATCATGCACAGATAGGCATAAATATTTTTGTGTACATACCCCTAGAAAAACCTTGGAGGGAAAACCACCAGTACTGAGATGGTTTTATTATGATAAAAACAAGGCTCTCGTAATAGGGATAATTTCCCACTGGGATAAATACAATTGTAAACAAACTTAGAAAAATATGATTTACTGTATGACCCAAATATGGCACGCTTTTGGAGGTGTATGCACCTTTCCTTAATAAAACCCACATATACATGTATGTCTCCACTAAAACTCACGTACACAACATCGAGGATTGTACAACAAACATTGTACAGCTTGACCCTTTCTTGTTTCTTCACTCTGTTGAAACCCACTTGCAGCTACCTTTGTTCTCTCTTCTCCTTGAATTGATCTCTCGAAGGAAGTCCTTATCCATCTATCCAAGATATCCTTGAATCAGAGTCCTTCCTAATCCAATCTTGTCTCACAAACATTTGTATTCCTCCTTCACCCTATCCTTGTTTTTATAATATGATTTATGACATAACCCTAATCTCCAAAGTGGTTTATGGTTGAGATTGTGTTGAATATTTGCAAATTTGGGAAATTCATTCTCCACAAGAAAGTACAAAAAGACCCATCTACACCATTACAAAAACCCCACGAAGATAAGTCGACCCCACCAATAAAAGAAAGAAAATAATAAAGTAATTTGAAGACTCGGAATAAGAAGTCGGCCCTAGAAAGGATCCCAGATTAGTATAAATACATTATTGAATCATTTCATTTGCATAGTCAAACAACTCCTTTTGCAGTGCGCACAAGGCAGTTGCAGCTCCAATTTTTGGTAACTTCACTATTTATGGGTTTTTGGTATCTTGATGAGTGTGCCACACTTGTGGAAGGATATTCTCGGTTGTTGTTGGTCATATTATTGAGGTGTTAGGTATTGATGATACTAGCCTTGAGGAGGATATTCTATGTATGGTATTTTGGCTATTGGCGGTGATGTACTTGTAATATCTAGGATTGAATTATTCTATAGAAATTTTGTTGGGTTTTATCCCAAGGTTGGGTTTCCTAGGATAAACTCTTGTGTTCTTGTGTTGTGCTCTTGTGTCTACTGTGCATGGTTAATATTTCCAAATCTTGTTCTTTCCACTTTATTGTTATAGTTGATATTTTCAGTGTATAGTTATTCTATGATAATTGTTGTATGAAAGTGAATCTTGTTATTAATCATAAGGAAATAACTATCATATCTAATAATAATAAAACGTCAACATGGTATCAGAGATAGTTGAAATATTTCCACTGCATAGTTTATGTTTGCAGCTACAATTTTCCACTACATAGAATTGAATTTGCCAAGCTTGTTGAGAAAATTATTGGAAGATGTTGAGTTCAATTTTACCATAGATCATCTTTCCCTGGCCTAATGCACCCCCTAGTGGTCTCATATTGTATCTTGGTGAAAGTCTAAATTTCACCTAAAACCCACTACTGCAGTTGCAACAACTTTCTTTGTGAAGCTCGATGAGAATTTATTGCATTGAGTCGAGGAAAAGGTTTTGTATAGAGAAACTCTCATTTCCCCAGTTCACCTATTGCACTTCTCTAGACAAGGCGTTCTTATGGGCCTTGGCCATAGAATGTAAGGTGTTCCCTAACATATGATATTAGCCAAATCAAACCCAGGCTGACAACCCACCTCCTTCTCATCCTCAACCTTATCCTTCTTTCTCGTCGACGAAGAAAAATGCAGTTTGGTGTAATTTTCACAAGACCAACTCCCATGAATTTGTTGACTATTGAGGCATTAAAAATATCTGCCCCCATTAGACCTTGTTTGCATGGGTCACACCCACTGAGTTTCCTAAAAAAAAAAATAAGTCATCTCTCTCACCAACCCCACCAAATCCGACCCATCCCTAATTCTCATGACTACGCCTGAACCAGGTTGCACTAATGTTCCCCTCTTTACGCAAAACTTCCAAATTAAACATGAACTTACCACTCTCATTTTGGAAAATTGTAGCCAAAAGAATCTAGTCTCTCAAGACTTATTCCAACATCTGAAACTTCCCAACACCCCTCACCCGCACCTTAGACAGAATTAAATATTGCTACCCCTTACCCTGGATTACCTCTAAGTTTTCTATTGGAGTGGTGCGTAAACAGGGAGGTCACGCAGTGACTTGCCACTCTGAGACCCTTTTTGCAGCCAAATTCCATTACAAGAACTACGCCAAACAATTATACCTCCTGATGTAGGCTTTGCAGAAGTGGTACCCTTACAATAGGGCCATGCAATCTTCCATTGACTTCTTACCTTTCGAAGTATGTCTTGGTTTTCATTCTCATGCGCCCATAGATATTCCTCTCATTTTGACCACATCGGGATCAGTACATCAACACTGATAACAACAGGATGACCATAGTGGCATTCATAATTTATCACACAAACACACTCCAGTCATAGCTACCTTGCAAGTAACACAGTATTGTGCCAAGCATCATCATGTTTCATACTTGGTCGGTAAACAATGTCAAATGCCAATGACAGGCCAATTGGATAACAGTTGAGACAGTGCAGCAAAATTTCCCTTAGTTGGTGGTGGAAGAAAGGATGCTTCCAGATATTAAAAGGGATAAATTGGGCCCCCAGGAAGGGTGACCCCCTTCCTTGGACAACTAGTATAAACTTCTATTGTAATATGATCTCACCAATTTGGAAAGCAAGGCGTTCTAAAAGAATGTATTATGTTAATTTATAATCTGTGTCAGTGCTAGCAGTTTATATATTTGTAATTAATAATTTGCCAATATAGTAAGCAAGGGTAAGTCTAAATAAATGGTTAGTTAGTTTGTGTCAGTTCTTTGCTACGGGAAACTTTTCTCACCAGTCTGAATGCACAAAGAGTCGCATAAATTAAAAGAAACAACTACTTTTCTAAGAAGTCACCCATCATTATTAAAGGGGATGTTTTTCTCTAATACATTTGATGAAGTTATTCTGAATCTTCTTGTCTCTTATCTGTGTTTTTGCGTTTTGCAGTGTGTGAGTGTGTGAGGTTACTGTGCACCAAAGGAAATGGTGCATCCTCTCTGTTATTTTCTTGTATACTTGTTGGGCCTTCATTTTTATGCAGCGCATATTAGGTAAACATAGTGTGCCCTCTTCTTGGAGTGATTTTGTTGTTTCATAGTGCACCCTCTTCTTGAAATGAGTTCACTATTTGTATAGTGCATCCTCTTCTTGGAGTGAGTTCATTGTTTTCATCAAGTGTGCCCTCTAGGAGATGAGTGTGCTCTCTCTGTTTGTAATCAAATATCAGATCAAAGAGGGAGTTGACCTCAGAGTTTAAGATGAATGGTATTGGATAGATGTACTGTGGGATTGGAGGTGTGACAGAGATTAGATGAGATCTCCCTCAGTCAGGGGATATTGATGAGGTTCGATATGATGGACTACAATTCCATGGAGATAACTTTGAATAGGTCGAGTGATTCTTCTTAAGATTCATATTTAGTAGATCCCATGATGTACAGGAAGTAGATTGGATCCTTGATGTACTTGGCTAATGTCAGGCGATATATTTTCTTTGCAATGAGCACCCTGAGCCAGTATTTGGTTGAATCCGAGGAAGTTCCAATGTGTGGTAGTGAAGCATGGTACAATTTGATATGGTTTATCTCGGGTGATTAATTGAGGTTGTAGAGATATACAAATTATGATTGGATAAGGAGTGCAATAGAAATATTGAGCACCTCATGGCACTACTTCATCTTATAATCAATTACAATTTTCGAGATAAGATAGAAGAAGGCTTCTATAGCACTCAGTACAATAGAGATAGAGTATGTCACATCCATTGTCGCAAGTCATGAAGTGGTGCAAATTCAGAAGATTCTTGCAGGAATTCATCTAAAACATGGTATAGAAGGGAGTAGTGAAGCTCCAATACTTATACACAGATCAGAAGATTGCAATATATCCTCCTAGAGCGGCCATGCTGACTTGGATGAGGAGGATGATACACAGGATTAGTCATTCTGATTTGACTAGTGATGAGTGTTGATGTTTCAACATTGGTCATACATTTTCCCAGATTGGTCATGTATGGAGCTATGCTAGTGCTGATATGACCAATGGATTTAATAAATATGGGTCTATGTTAGTTCTGATATGATGTATGGATTTAATGTATGATTATAATTCATCTTCTTCATAGTCTATTCAAAGCGTGAACAGAAGAACACCACAACAGTCTTAGTCCAAGCACCTTTTATCCAACAGAAGTAGGTCGACAAGATTGCAACAAAGTGTAAAGATTCCTTCTGCACACAGGCATCTCATGTATCCAGACTAGTTAAAAAGTTCCAACCCTTCCAGCCACAGGTTCGTGAAAACCTTCAACAAGCTAAGCAGCGCAACTTCACCAAGAAGGCAAGCAACTCATCAAGATGCAGATTCAGCAAACACTTTTCTCTCTCCCCCAAGAACTCAACACAATGGATACCATTGATTCATAAGGAGGGATGATTGATCTAGGTTGATATCGGTGGCCACCCACCTTTTCCAACTGGCTCAAAACAGTTTTCTGGCAATTTTGGTAATTTACTATTTTTAGCAGTTTTTAACTTCCAGGGCCATTTTGAGGGCCTAAATGAAGGTTTTTTGGGATCGAGGTTCTCAATGAGAGACGAAGGCTCTCATTGATCCCCCAAAATGAGTCTCATTAACAATGCCTTTCCAACGAGCTATCGTTCTCCCCAAACAGAGATCGTATTACAAATTTACGCCACCAGGAAGTTGATACACCAAACTACCCAAAAAAGGATACACAAAATTGTTGTATTTTCATCTTTCGAGGTTAGATTTTTGGATTTTATTTATGATAAAAATTCCTTTGGAGCCTCATTATGAAATAATCTTCTGGCGAATGCGAGTATCGAACACATCTCTTCTCAAAGATAAGCTGCCACAATTCTAGCGAGTCTTTCACTTTGTATGTTTACAGTCTTTGTACATTTTCGCTCATTAATAGAAAATTGTGCATTACTGTATCTATGTGTTTATGGTTGCATCTCTGATACATTTTTTTATATTATAGAATATCTGAGATATCTTTTCACTTTTCTTTAGTATATCTCCGCTCTCATTTCGTGCCGAAAATAATCTGGATCACCCTAGGAGATGAAGTGTCAAAAGTCATGTGGGCCCCGTTGCGGTAAGTTAGTACATCAACTTACTGGGGTCGTAAATTTTTCATACGATCTTCGTTTAGGGTGCACAATAGATTTTTGGAAAGGTATTTTAGAGGGCTCAATTAGAGCCTTCAACTATATTTCAGGTGTCTGATCGCGAAAAAGAGTCATTTATGCCCTGAATATGGCCCCGGAAGTTCAGAAACAGAAAAACTGCTAAAACTAGTAAGTTTCCAAAGAACTGTTTTGAGTCAGTTGGACAAGGTGGGTGGCCACCAAAATCCTCCTGGATAAATCCTCCACCCTTAGGAAGAAATGGTCTCCATTGCGTTGAGTGCCCCCATCAGATGAGGAAATTTATGTTGAATTTGACCCCGAGTGAGCCACTTTCCTTGGTGTAGGAGTTTCCCTGCTCTGACAACCCGATAAAGTTGGATCCTATGTTGGTGAGTTCCCTTGACCTATGTTTCCATGATATCATTAGTGGATTCTTGTTCCATGAAGTCAATATTGAGCTATGTTAGTGTCAATTGTTTTTCTATCTCCAAGGTGTCCAATAATGGTGGAAAATAAGGTCGAAGGAGGTCCACATTGAATATTGGTTGCAAGCCAAGTAATGGGGGAAGGTTGAGCTCAAAATAATTGTCGCCCACAGCCTTGGTGATGGTGTAGGGTCAATAACGGATTGGATGAAGCTTCTGATGAGACAATGTAAGGAATTCTTTCTACAAGTGAAACCAAACTTTGTCTCCCACCTGAAACTGTTGTGACACCCGATGTTGATCATGGTGTTACTTGTACTTGGAATTATAATTATGTAAAATATCCTAAACCTGCTGGTGGATGTGTTGGATCCGCTCAATGAACCGGGTGGATTTTTCAACTCCAATTGAAGAATACAATGAGTCTTCCTAGGTGGCCACAAGGGGTAGTGCAACATCCATGGAACCCAATGGTTGAAATCTCAACCCCACCTGAAAGGGGTTGTGGTCGGTTGAGCTATGTATGGATCTATTGTAGTTGTGTTGAGCATAGGGAAGACTCTCATCCCATGTGCGGAGGTTCTTGGAATTGTACATGCGCAGGATGTGCATGATCATCCAGTTGAGGACCTCAGTTTGGCCATTTGTCTTGGGGTGGAAGGCAGTGGACTTGGCGAGCTTGGTGTCCAACAATGACCAGAGGCTCGACCAAAATGTGTTGAGAAACCAGCTGTCCCAATTTGAGATAATTTTTTGTGGGATCCCAAAGTTGACCCACACTCGTTCAAAGAAGATCTTAGCAATAGCCTCCATTATGATTCTCTTCTTACAGGCAACCAGAATCAACATCTTGTAAAAGAGATCAACAACCACAAAAACACAATCATTCCCCCGCTTGGTGGAAGGAATGCCCAACATATATTCCATTGAGATGAATTCCCAAGGCCTATTAGGACTAGGCAGAGGAGTGTACAAGCCTTTTTTCTTAATGGATGGTTTGGAAATAGAGAAGGCAGTGCAGGGCTGAATATACTTGTTGACATCATGTCCAAGTTTCGGCCAGTAGAAATGTCCCTGCAACACTGCCACTGTCTTTTCCATGCTGAAGTGTCCTTCCCCCCAACTATAGTGGGATTCCCAAATCAGGTTTGGTTTCACACTTGATGGAACACATATATGGCCCAGATGGCACAACATCCTACCCTCAAGATGGAAATTGGTGACATTTGTGTTTGCGCCCAACATCTGGTATGTGTTGGCGAAGTCAAGATCTGTATCATAGAGGTGGGGGCATCTGAAGGTCTCATGGCCACAATAATAGAGAATTGTGGTGAGAATCGCGACTAGAGGTCATCTGAGGAAATCAGTGACTCAGTTGGTACTTCATGTTTTATACTTGATGTTGAGGTGGAACTGTTGCAAATATGTGGACCAATTATGATGGAGGTCATTCTAAAATTTACCTTGTGTCTACATGAACTGCAACAACTTATGATCAGTGTGGATGATTGTCTCCTTCCCGAGAATGTAATGCCTCCACTGGCGACAGGATTGCACAATGGAGTACATTTTTTTTTCATAAGTAGGGTATTTATGGATGACATCTAATAGTGTCTCACTATGATAGGCCACGGGGTGGCCATTTTGAGTGATGAATGTGCCCACAACATATTCTGAAGCATCTATCTCGATCTCAAAATATTGTTGCGGGTAAGGTAAAGAAATCACTAGGGAGGATCACAACTGTTGCTTCAGATCATCAAATACTTTCTATTGGGATAGTCCCCACACAAATTTCTCCTTACCACCACCTCTGGTTATTTGGTTGAGGGCCCATGCAATATGGGAGAATCCCAACACAAACCTGCGATAGAAATTGGAAAGTCCTAAGAAGCTCTGAAGCTCAATGAACGTGGTTGAGGATGGCTAGTCACAGATGACTTGGATCTTGGTTGGATCTACATGCACACCATGTGCATCAAAAATGTAGCCTAGGTGGTGGACTTTGTCCATGCCAAAGGATAAGTTTTCCAAGTTGGCATATAGCTTGTGTTGCAACAGAATGTCCAAATCCTTCTAAATGTGTTTCAAGTGTTCCGACCAAGTCTTACTATAGATGAGGATGTCATCTAGGTATACCGCTACAAAATAATTGGTGAAAGGCTGCAATATATTATCCATCAACCTCATGAAAGTTGATGGGGCATTTTTCAAACCAAAGGGCATGACCAACCATTCAAAAATACCTTCTTTTGACTTGAAGGAAGCCTTCCACACATCTGTCTACTCTATTGGGGCCTGATGGTAGCCAGACTTAAAATAAATCTTACTAAAGTATTTCTCTCCCTTGAGTTGATCAAGGAGATCATCGATTTAGGGAATCGGGTACCAGTTCTTGAATGTGATTTTATTTAGGGCCCGGTAACCAATGCAGAGTTGCCAAGTCCCATATTTCTTCTGCACAAGCACGATCAAGATTCCACAAGGTGATGAGTTGGGTCAGATGTGCCCATTGTGGAGAAATTATTAGATCTCACGATGGATCTCCTCATTTTCTAATAGAGAGAAACAATGGACTGGCTCATTGGGTAGTGGTGCGTCGGGGGTCAAATCGATGGAATGCTTGACCTGACAGTGCAAAGGTACCCCAGTAGATGAGGAGAAGATTTCTTTGTATTCTTACATGACCTTGTCCCCTTGCTTATGTTTCATGGAGAGGTCAGTTGCGGAGGCCATAGATGTGGCTGCAATATTTCACTCACTCCGAGAGTGAATCATGAAGAAGAAAAACTTCTCGGTCTGAGAGATGACCTTCTTGCATTGCTTGGCAGAGATCAAGGAAATGGCACTAGGTGGAACTACCTTCCTACATTGATGTACAATAAGTTGTTCAAAGTAATAATAACACTGTGAGGCCTAGACTCATATACAACATGATGTTTCCATAAATAAGGTTGGCCCAAAAGAACATCACAAACTTCAAGGGGAGAAACATCACTTAATACCTCATCTTTGAATGGCTTGATGTCGTACGACAAGAGGCACTTTCTGCTGACGCGAAGATTGCTTCCTTGGCGGAGCCATCCGATGGTGTAGGGTTGTGGGTGTGGAATTATCGGCAAGGCTAGCCACTTGACAACCTGCATTGATATGAGGTTCTTCTAGCTACCGCTATCAACGATGAAGTGCAGCAGAGTGCCTTTCACCCACATATGTGAATGAAACAGGTGCTTACCTTCCTTTAGCTCATTGGGTTCATTGCGTTGGATCTTGGTGGTAGCAACAGTGACGTTGGGTTCCGCATAAATGATCTGTCTCCCCTTTTTTGGTTCTAAATCAGATTCAGAACCTGCATCTGACTCAAAGCCTTTCACCTCTGCCACCAATGAATTATTTGAATGAAAATCAGTAGTTTTATACCAGGGGCTCTTATGGAAGTCGCACAACTTCCCAGTATCTTTCTTCCTCTTTTCATTGTCCTTCTTTTCTTGCGGCTTCGACTGGTTTTCCTAAGGTTGTCCATATTTGATATGTCCTTTTTTCTACGAGTTGGGGCTGCCCTTGCTTTGCTTCTTCTGTGAGGGGTTCCGAGACCTGAACTATCGTGTCTTTTGTATAAGCTTCTCCTCGATTTTGATGGAATATCAATAGGCCGTGCATAAGGACAATATGTCCAAAAAACCCATTTCTGCATTGATGTATCTATGCATACCACTGTGATACTTGAGCACCATATGTCACTCATAATATTTGATACCAAACTTGGTGCGCAAGGTATGGAATATATTTTTTAACTCTGGCACTGCTCGATCCCTTTCCTGTCGCAGTGTGGTCCATTTTGTATACAAGTCGTCATAACTTCCAACAGGGTATTATTGTTCCTTAATAGCATCCTTGAAGGATTCCCAAGTAAGTGTGACTTTAAATAATGAGGGCTCCTCCATTTCCTTTTGCTCACAGAAAGTATCCCACCAATACTTGACATAAAGTTTCTTGGGCATTTGAGAGCAATTGTGCTCAAGAGAAACAAGCTCAAAATTCAACTCTCTATACCCTGACCTCATCGAGGGCATGCATTAAAAAATGACAAGGAGCAGATCACTCTGATACTACTGATATGGATTTATGAGCAGAACAAAATGAAAACAAAAATTTATATTACTAACATAGATACACAGTGAATAAAAACAAAGATACAGTAAAACTATACTTCTATTAAATAAGCAATATGTTGAAACTGTAAAATGCAGACTGAAACAAGCTTGTTAGAATGGTGGCAGCTTATCTCTGAGAAGAGATGTGATGGCTATGCTCATTCGCAAGAAGGTGACTATAATAAGGATCTGAAGGCCTTTTTAAAATAAACATGAAATCCAAAACCCTGGACATCCAAAAACCTAACCCTAGGAGATGAAGCGCCAAAATTCATGTGGGCCCTGTTGGGGTAAGTTGGTACATCAACTTCCCGAGTCGTAACTTTTTCATACGATATTCGTTTAGGGTACACGATAGCTCGTTGGAAAGGTATATATGAGGATATTCATTTAGGTGGATAAATAATAGCCGTAGGCTATCATTGAGACTCCTTATCATGAAAAAGTGTCACTTAGGCCCTCAAAAAGGCCCCGAAAGTTCAGAAATCGATAACTGCTAAAAAATAGTAAGTTAGAAAGAATTGTTTTGAGCCAATTGGATAAGGTGAGTGGAAACCAAGATCCTCTTGGATCATTGACCAAAATTTTCTAAGGAATCGATTGTCCTGATATGAGAGGATGGCTTGTGGTATCCCAAAATGTACCTGAATTCGCTCGAATAAGAGCTTGGAAGTGGCCTATGTTGTGATGCTCTTCTTGTAGGCGACGAGAATCGCCATCTTGGAAAATCGATCAAAACCCAAAAAACACATTGATTTCCCTACTTGGTTGAAGGAAGGCCTGACATGTAGTCCATCGATATGGATTCCCAGGTCCTATTGGGAGTAGGTAGAGGGGTGTGCATGCCTTGTTTCTCAATGGTCAGTTTGTACAGAAACTCCATTTTTGTCTAGATGTATATATGTATACCGTCGCAGTACTTGAGCACCAAATGTCGCTCAAAGTATTTGATACCCAGCTTGGTGCACAAGGTATGTAAGACATTGGTGAACTCTAGCACTGTTTGGTCCCTTTCATGTCATAGTGTGGTCCATCTTGTATATAAGTCATCATAAAATCAAACATGGTAGTATTGTTCCTTAATAACATCCTTGAAAGAACCCCAAGTGGGTGCCACTACAAATAATGGAGATTCATGTGTTTCCTTTTGCTCACAGAATGTCTCCCACCAATCATTGACATGGGGGGCGGCCTTAAGGAGCACAAATGTACTATTTTCTCTATCAAAAAAGTTATGGAATGAAAAGTACCCTTCTAGAAGGTTCAACTATTTTTCTATAGCATCCACATCTATCTGACCTTCAAATATAGGAATATCAAAATTGGTTTGTACCTGGACGCAATTGCACAAGGGAAAAAAGGAGGGAGCTCCAAGCACCCAACCTTCAAACCTCCCCCAGAACTTAGATCATGGCTTATATTGGAGGGAACATTCAAAGACCGAGAGATGGATATATATTAAGGGAAATCTCCAACCACAGAAAGTACGGCTCGACCTTGAGTACCTGAAAAATGTATCCCCCAAGCACCGCAAGCCCCGAAATAGATTATAAGCACACCCTGAATTGAGGAACAGAAGCAATACGTGAGAGACTATGCTTTAATCGAAAAAAATTTAGGGCTCTGGCCCTCAGAAAAGGAAATGGTGAAATGGATATATCAATGGTGGAATCCCAAAGGTCACTTTGATCTGTAGCTGGGCTCCAAGGTATTTTTCACCATAATCCTGCATAACCTAGAAGACAAGAATCGTATCTTCGATGGCATCCCGTATCTCTTTAATTATGCGGGACTCTTTCTGAGATTTTGGACAGGAAAATTTAGCCCGAAATCGGAGGACTTTGCACATGCCCCGGTCTGGTTGAGGCAATATTCCTTGCCGCATGAGTTCTGGCTGGAAGAGGTCCTGGAGGGCATAGGAAATACAATATGAGTATATTTCAAATCTTCGAAAGCCACCAAGCAATGAAGGTATACCTTCTACACACGCATATGTTTCTATCTGAACATTGCAAAGTTGCTACCAAGATCTATCATTCTAGAATACCAGGATGAGGACTAGATGCAAACCATCGACTATGAACACATTCTGTTTAGATGTTGAAAATGCCATGAGCACGGGCACCTTTTCAAGTATTTTCCCCTCAACACTCCTAGAAAAGAGGGAAACTCATAAGAAAACAAAGACAAAGAAGGTTCCATACCAGCGATGGGAAAGATCAGACAAGGAGGCAAGCGGCCAACCACCCAAACCATCAAGGAACCGACAACGAGCAACCAAATTGAGATTTTGCAACAACAAACAGAGGGTAGGGAATCCTCACAAGCCCCACCTTCAAAGAAAACACCCCTCAATCTAGTGAAAGGGAAGGAACAGGAAACCCAAGGGCAAACCCCAATCATCCCTACAACCAGCTCCACTGCTATAGCCCTGGACCCCTCAGAGGCAGAAGACGAAGACATGGAAATGGAAATAGATGAGCAAGATCTAGCAGGAGTAGACCTGGAGAATGTAGAACATGCCTATAGGAATCACAAACTTTATACCATCCCCCCTGATCAAATGAGAAACGTGCACAATATCTTCCTCAACTCTTCAGTTGGCTCTACCGTCAGATCCAGTGTAGTCTTAGGAATTCATGGAAACATGCAGAAAGAACAACGTAAATCTCAAAAAGATGAAAAGAAAAGGGGGAGGAAAGCCACTAGCAATATCATCCAGGAGATAGGACACTTCATGGTTAACTCAAGTCAGATACATCTAATATCTGACAGTTTCCCACCCCTCCCCCCCCCCNAGATCATCTCCTGGAATATAAGAGGACTCAACGGTTGTAGTAAATAGAGGTTACTACGAGACATGATAATTGCAGAAAAACCAGACATAATGTTGCTCCAAGAAACAAAATGTGCCATAGAAGAAATGGGCAAGATCCTCCTCAACTGTTGCAAGCAAGGGCAAGGCATCTACACAGCAGCCATGGGTGCAGCAGGTGGGTTGGCTCTCCTTTGGAACCCAAACTCGGTCACTATGGACAACTTCTTCAAAACCAAATGGTCCATATCGGAAGCCTATCGACTCATCGACTCCAACAAGCCAGACTATCTAACCAATGTCTATGGACCAACCAACTCAAGGGACAAACAAGCCTTCCTACAAAGCCTGGAGAATCAAGCCACTCTAATCGTGGGGAGCAGATGGTTCGTGGGAGGATATTTTAACATGATCTGCAACCTGGATGAAAAAAGAGGAGTAACGCATCATCTTGAAGCAGATTCGAGGGACTTTCAGCGCCTAATCAACAACCTAGGCCTCGTTGACCTAGACACCTCCAATGGCACTTTCATGTGGACAAATCATCGAACAGGCTCTCACCAAATAGCCTGTAGACTGGATTGTTTCCTCCTCTTGAACTCGCTCATGTTGGAAGGAATGGGTTTGGAAGCTAGAATCCTTGACTTTCATGGATCTAATCATTGGCCCATCCAACTCTGGTTGGACATCCCAGCAACTCTAGGACGAAAACCATTCATACTGGAGAACTTCTGGCTCAACCACCCTGACTTCCAGCAGAATTCTCACGCTTGGTGGATGGAGGTTGTTGTGTCCAACGGCTCCAAGATGTACAGGTTTCAGCAGAAACTCAAGAACTCCAAACAAAAACTCAAAACTTGGAACAAACACACTTTTGTCAACATATTTGAGGCCCAAAGAAAACTAACGGAACAAATGACTCTCGTTCAAAGCCAAATCTGAGACACAGGTTTATCCGAACCCCTCAAGTTACAGGAAGAGGCAATCAGCCAAAAGCTGGAGGAAATAAAAGCCCAAGAAGAAATCTTGTGGAGGCAAAAGTTTCGCATCCAATGGCTCAAAGAGGGCAACAGAAACACCAAGTTTTTCCATAGGTCCACCATCCAAAGAAGGCATGCTAATCATATCACTCAACTTATCTCGGATAATGGGAAAATCAGGCACACTCATGAGAAGTTGGAAGAAGAATTGGTCACCTATTATCAAAACCTCTTGTCGAAGCCCCATAGGGATAGAACTCAAGCAATCGCCCAGATCACGTAGCACATACCCTCCTTAATCTCTAAGGAACAGAACGCGGCCTTGGTTCATCCTATCACGCTCGAAGAAGTTGACCTGGCTCTCCAAGACACCCCAAAGGGAAAATCCCCAGGGCCAGATGGCTTCACATAATTTTCTTCCACCACTGTTGTCCAATGCTCAGAGAGGAAGTATGGGAGATCATTGAAGACTTCAGACTCTCAGGTCAAGTCCTCCCAACCATCAATGCCACTTTCCTTACCCTCATCCCCAAAGAAGAGCGTGTAATTCATCCTCAGCAGTTCCGGTCGATTACCCTCTGTAACGTCATCTACAAGCTCCTAACCAACGTGATAGAAAGGTGATTCAAGCCTCTCCTTCCCTTCATCATATTGTCAGAACAATCAGGGTATGTGGAGGGTAGACAGATCTTGGACACCGTCATCCTTTCTCATGAAGTTATCCACTCTCTTCAGAAGACCCGAACTCCGGGTATTCTCTTAAAATTGGACCTCTCCAAATATTTTGATAAGTTAATATGGGACTATATGAGTGCGATGCTTCTCAACTTTGGTTTCAACCCCTCATGGGTCGACTGGATCATGAACCTTACCTCCTCATCCTTCTTTTCAATCCTTATCAATGGAATTCCTTCCCTCCCTTTCTCCCCCTCTAGAGGAATCAGGCAGGGGAACCCCCTTTCCCCTTTCCTTTCCATCATCTTGGAAGAAGGCCTCAGTCACTCCATTCAGGCTGCAGTAGCAAACAAGATGATAAAAAGTCTACCCATGCATGGCATCACCCCCCCCTGATATCACACAGCCAATTTGTGGACGATACTCTGGCGGTGGGATCCCCCACAGTCCAAAAGCCCCATACTTTTCTCTCAATCATCCACACCTTCTGTGAGGCCTCGGGGATGGACATAAACAAGGACAAATCCCATATCTTCTTTTTCAACACTCCCTTGTCGATTTAGATCCACATCTCAGATATCCCTGGTTTCACTCGAAGCTCCCTTCCATCCAAGTACCTCGGCATCCCCCTCCTAGACAGAACCCTTGGAAATAACTCATGGGAAGGCCTCCTCACTTCCTTTTTGAAAATACTCTCCTCTTGGACCTATCGAGCTCTCAACCTCCCCAGATGCCTCATCCTCCTCAAATCAATCCTGCAAGATCTACCTGTCTATACTTTCTCGGCTCTCGCGGCCCCAAACTACATCCTCAATGCCATCAAAGCCTTGCAAAGAAACCTTCTCTTGCAGGGGCTCAAATCAAGGAAGAAAATCACTTTGATCAGCTAGGAAAAGCTATGTCGACCTAAGCTTCAAGGGGGTCTAGGAATCAGAGATCCCTCTATTCTAAATAAAGTAATAAGCACCAAGATTTGGTGGAGATGGCTGAAGAGACCTCAGGACCTCTGGACCAGGCTTTGGCGAAGGAATTATACTCCCAATGCAACAAAAAGAAGCATCATTCAATGGAACAAAGATACCCTGGGATCCGTGATTTGGATAGACTCCAGGCAAAACTGCCACCTAGTAGTCAATCATGCTTTCTAAGAAATCCGGAATGGTCGGACAGCCCTCTTCTGGATGATTCTTGGCAACAGCTCTCAGTTTTAGCGCAGGAGGATTGGAATGTTACCTTCTACCCCCTAGCAACTCAAGCAGGACTGACAAGAGTGGCATATTAATGGAGGTTCAACCCCACGAATGCCACCTGGAGGTGTTGGAAGTCTAATAAAGATGACCTACATGTTGAAGCACAGGTGGACCTTCAACCTTGGTACAACATGATCAACGAACGGAAAATTCCCATCCTTCAAGGTGAGGACATCATATGATAGGGATTCTCTCCAAGAGGTGCTTTTAACATCCAAGAGGCCTATACCATAAAGGCCAATATCAATTCCCCTCCCCCAAGGGAAGTTTGGCGCAAAATCTGGTCTCTAAAACATTAGCCAAAAATCAGCATCTTCCTTTGGCTGGTGGCACACAGAAGCATTCTCACCTAGGATAATCTAACCAAAAGGGGATTTACAGGACCTTCAATTTTCCATCTTTGCCTGGCAGAAGCAGAAACCATGAATCACCTTCTTAACACTTTCCCCTACAGCGCTAAAGTTTGGGATCATTGCACAACCAGTATGCACACCTTGGATCGCAAAAGGGACATCATCAACAACACCATCTAAGCATGGAGAGACAAGGATTTTCAGTCACCGGTCCCAAATCGCATCTGGAAGCTACTCCCTGGTTTCATCCTTTGGAAACTCTGGAAGGAAAGAAATCGAAGAATATTCAAAAATACCCAGAGTAATTGGCATCACGAATGGACCCAGATTTGTCACAACATAACAGAAATAGTCAGCTTGCAGCAATGGTCTGAGGCAGACTTAATCTTCCCTACCCATGAACAAAGCATCGTGAATAACTGGAAACTCAACAAAAACCAATGTCTGCTCCCTCCTCCTCGTCCTCCTCCTTGAGGGGACAGTCCTTCACATTGGTCCCCCCGTCCACTGGACTTTATCAAGCTAAATTTTGATGGAACTTCCAAAGGGAACCCAGGAGTGGCAGGTTTTTGTGTGGTGTTTCGAAATCATCAGGGGAACATCCTCCTCCTCACCGTGGGAAATTTAGGACATACTACCAACAATTCAGTAGAACTCTGGGGGCTAACACGAGGGCTACAATTAGCCACAGAGGATAGAACTCAAGCAATCGCCCAGATCACATAGCAGATACCCTCCTTAATCTATAAGGAAAATAACGCAACCTTGGTTCGACCTAACACGCTTGAAGAAGTTGACTAGGCTCTCCAAGACACCCCAAAGGGAAAATCCCTGGGGCCAAATGGCTTCATGTAATTTTCTTCCACCACTGCTAGCCAATGCTCAGAGAGGAAGTATGGGAGATCATTGAAGACTCCAGACTCTCAGGTCAAGTCCTCCTGGCCCTCAATGCCACTTTCCTTACCCTCATCCCCAAAGAAGAGCATGTAATCCATCCTCAGAAGTTCCAGTCGATCGCCCTCTGCAACATCATCTACAAGCTCCTAACCAAGGTGATAGCAAGGTGACTCAAGCCTCTCCTTCCCTTCATCATCTCATCAATCAGGGTATGTGGAGGGTAGAAAGATCTTAGACAGCGTCATCCTTTCTCATGAAGTTATCCACTCTCTTCAGAAGACTTGAACTCTAGGTATTCTCTTAAAATTGGACCTCTCCAGAGATTTTGATAAGTTAAGAAGGGACTATATGTGTGCGATGCTTCTTGCCTTTGGTTTCGACCCCTCTTGGTTCGACTGGATACTGAACCTTACCTCCTCATCCTTCTTTTCAATCCTTATCAATGGAATTCCTTCCCTCCCTTTCTCCCCCTCTAGAGGAATCAGACAGGGGGACCCCCTTTCCCCTTTCCTTTTCATCATCTTGGCAGAAGGCCTCAGTCGCTCCATTCAGGCTACAGTAGCAAACAAGATGATAAAAGGGTTTCCCTTGCATGGCATCACCCCCCCGATCTCACACAACCAATTTGTGGGCGATACTCTGATGGAAGGCTCCCCCATAGTTCAAGAAGCCCATACTTTTCTCTCAATCATCCACACCTTTTGTGAGGCCTCGGAGATGGACATAAACAAGGAAAAATCCCATATCTTCTTTTTCAACACTCCCTTGCCGATTCATATCCACATCTCATATATATTGGGTTTCACTCGAAGCTCCCTTCCATCCAAGTACCTCGGAATCTTCCTCCTAGATAGAGCCCTCAGAAACAGCTCCTGGGAAGGCCTCCTCACTTCCTTTTTG
This sequence comes from Picea engelmannii, assembly GCA_009831015.1. Taxonomy (NCBI): domain Eukaryota; kingdom Viridiplantae; phylum Streptophyta; class Pinopsida; order Pinales; family Pinaceae; genus Picea; species Picea engelmannii. The sequence continues at coordinate 95,934 of ML808495.1, read as the reverse complement.
AAAATACTCTCCTCCTAGACCTATCGATCTCTCAACCTCCCCAGTCGCCTGATCCTCCTCAAATCAATCCTGCAAGATCTACCTGTCTATACTTTCTCGGCTCTCGCGGCCCCAAACTACATCCTCAATGCCATCAAAGCCTTGCAAAGAAACTTTCTCTTACAGGGGCTCAAAGCGGGGAAGAAATTCACTTTGATCACCTGGGAAAATATCTGTCGACCTAAGCTTCAAGGGGGTCTGGGAATCAGAGATCCCTCTATTCTAAATAGAGTACTAAGCACCAAGATTTGGTGGATATGGATGAAGAGACCTCAGGACCTCTTGGCCAGGATTTGGAAAACAAAGTATACTCCCAACGCAACAAAAATTAGCCTCATTCATTGGAACGAAGATACCCTGGGATCCATGATTTGGACAACCTCCAGGCAAAACCGCCACATGGTAGTCAATCATGCTTTCGAAGAAATCCGGAATAGTTGGACAGCCCTCTTCTGGACAATTCTTGGCAACATCTCTCGGTTTTAGCACAGGAGGATTGGCATGTTACCTTATGCCCCCCAGCAACTCAAGAAGGATTGAAAAGAGTGGCATATTACTGGAGTCAACCCCATGAATGCCACCTGGAGGTGTTGGAAGTCTAATAAATATGACCTACATGTTGAAGCACAGGTGGACCTTCAACCTTGGTACAACATGATCAACGAACGGAAAATACCTATCCTGCAAGGTGAGGACATCATACGATGGTGAAGCTCTCTAAGAGTTACATTTAACATCCAAAAGGCCTATGCCATAAAGACCAAACTCAATCCCCCTCCCCCAAGGGAAGTTTGGCGCAAAATATGATCTCTGAAACATTGGCCAAAAATCAACATCTTCCTTTGCCTGGTGGCACATAGAAGCATTCTCACCTGGGATAATATAACCAAAAGGGGATTTACAGGACCTTCAAATTGCCATCTTTTCCTGGCAGAAGAAGAAACCATGAATCACCTTCTTAACACTTTCCCCTACAACGCTAAAGTTTGGGATCATTGTGCAACCATTATGCGCACCTCGGATCGCAAAAGGGACAGCATCAACAACACCATCAAAGCATGGAGAGAGAAGGTTTTTCAGTCATCAGTCCTAAATCGCATCTGGAAGCTACTCCCTAGTTTCATCCTTTGGCAACTCTGCAAGGAAATAAATCAAAGAATATTCAGAAATACCCAGAGTAATTGGCATCATGAATGGACCTAGATTTGTCACAACATAACAGAAAAAGTCATCTTGCAGCAATGGTCTGAGGCAGACTTAATCTTCCCTACCCAGGAACAAAGCATCATGAATAACTAGAAACTCAACAAAAACCAAAGTCTTCTCCCTCCTCCTCATCCTCCTCCTTGAGGGGACAGACCTTCACATTGGTCCCCCCCTCCACTAGACTTTATCAAGCTAAATTTTGATGGAGCTTCCAAAGGGAACCCAGGAGTGGCAGGTTTTGGTGTGGTGTTTCGAAATCATCAGGGGAACATCCTCCTCCTCACCGTGGGAAATTTAGGAAATACTACCAACAATTTAGTAGAACTCTGGGGGCTAACAGGAAGGCTACAATTAGCCACAGAACACAACTACAACAAAATTATAGTTGAAGGATATTCGCAAATCATTCTCAACCTATTCAAGAAAATTCTGAATGGAGCAGTCTCGGAGAAAGTTTTGCCCTGTCGGCGCCTTTCTCGTGGCTTAAGGACAATTGCAACTCTTCTACGACCAAGTCATGCTCTCATCCCTTCCCATGTGAGAAGAAAAGCTAATCAGATTGTGAACAATCTAGCCAATATTGGGGTAGAAAGGAAGGGACCAGATCTTCTCTGCCAGGCCCCCACCCACCAGATGCACCCTATCTTTCAGAGATGCTAGAAAAAATCCCTAACCATCGACAACTCCCCAGATGGGGTGATAATGGAGACCACGCATCCAGTGGAGTAGCCAGGAGAGAGCCTTCGTGGCATCAACCACGTGATGGACATGTGCCTCTCCCTCCTTCCACCTTAATGCCTTTAAGACTACCTTGCTTGAGACAGGGCACCATTACTCTCAGTGCGCCCTTCTCTGCCTTGTCGTCCCTTCGATGGACCAGTGCCATTGTTCGGCCTTTACTCTACGCATGTGGTCATTTAATGAATTTCACCAACTCCTCGGGTTATATGAACTACACCAGATACTTTGGATGCCTCATTCTCTCCCGGTTGATTTCTCCAAAGCTCGGCCTCCTACCCAGCTTCCGTTTAGTCTGTTGTCAATTACTCCTGGTCGTTTTCGCCCTCCTGGTGTTGCAGAGATGCTCAGGAAATGAGGGAAGTTTAAAAAAGGTTCAGCATGGTAGCCCAGCCGACCCCGTTTAGTCCTCCACCCCCCACCTGCACCCTCCCATAGTTCCTCCTCCTCATCAGCCACCTCATCCTCCTCCCTGGCGCAGTCGACTCAAACTCCAGCCAACCTCCCGCCCCTTTCATCGTCATTTTCCTATAGGATGGAGTGGCTTGATTTTTTCATGGACCTTGTTGGGATTCAACACGGGACCTCTGGGAAACTTGGCCTCTGCTTCGCACCCAGGTCCATTGGATCCTCCTAACTCACCGACCTGCTCGGCCTCCCAGTCGCTTCAGGCCCCGCCTCTTGATACTCGTTCTCAGAATGACAGCTCAGAAGAAATCCAAAATTTGCATCAGCAACCTCGCTCATGAGCCAACTCTAGCGTTGACCCAGAATTTGAATTGCAAACCAACCTCGCACTATTGCAAGGCTTGGTCTTTGACTTGTGTCGAGACTTGGCTCCACTGGGGGCTTTGGAGCACGACGAACCAGACCAAGCAGAGAACATGCCACCAGCCCAGGCTAAGGACGCCATGCAACTGGACGAGACACCATTCGAGGAGGAACCATCTCCTCTTGGGGACTCGACACTCGGTGCCTTCTTCCTGGATGTGTAGCTGCAATACAGCCCCACCACATGATATGTCCAGGTGTCTTTGTTATTTTGCTATGTGTGTTAATGTGGTTTTGCCTCACAATAGCCACCTATCTCAGCTACTGTTTATGGTTATTATTGTTACCAAGATGAAATTGTATGTGAGCCAGTTGGAACAGGTGGTGGCCACCGATATCCACCTGGATCATGCAAAAGACCCGAACTCTAGGTATTCTCTTAAAATTGGACCTCTCCAAAGATTTTGATAAGTTAAGATGGGACTAAATGCGTGTGATGCTTATCGCCTTTGGTTTCGACCCCTCCTGGTTCGACTGGATCCTAAACCTTACCTCCTCATCCTTCTTTTCAATCCTTATCAATGGAATTCCTTCCCTCCCTTTCTCCCCCTCTAGATGAATCAGACAGGGGGACCCCCTTTCCCCTTTCCTTTTCATCATCTTGGCAGAAGGCCTCAGTCGCTCCATTCAGGCTGCGATAGCAAACAAGATGATAAAAGGGCTGCCCCTGCATGGCATCACCCCCCCGATCTCACACAGCCAATTTGTGGACGATACTCTGATGGTGGGCTCCCCCACAGTCCAAGAGGCCCATACTTTTATCTCAATCATCCACACCTTTTGTGAGGCCTCAGGGATGGACATAAACAAGGACAAATCCCATATCTTCTTTTTCAACACTCCCTTGTCGATTCAGATCCACATCTCAGATATCCTAGGTTTCACTCGAATCTCCCTTCCATCCAAGTACCTCGGCATCCCCCTCCTAGACAGAGCCCTCAAAAACAGCTACTGGGAAGGCCTCCCCACTTCCTTTTCGAAAATACTCTCCTCCTGGACCTATCAATCTCTCAACCTCCCTAGTCGCCTCATCCTCCTCAAATCAGTCCTGCAAGATCTACCTGCCTATACTTTCTCGGCTCTCGCGGCCCCAAACTACATCCTCAATGCTATCAAAGCCTTGCAAAGAAATTTTCTCTTGTAGGGGCTCAAAGCAAGGAAGAAATTCGCTTTGATCACCTGGGAAAAGCTCTGTCGACCTAAGCTTCAAGGGGGTCTGGGAATCAGAGATCCCTCTATTCTAAATAGAGTACTAAGCATCAAGATTTGGTGGATATGGCTGAAGAAACCTCAGGACCTCTGGGCCTGGCTTTGGTGAATGAAGTATACTCCCAACGCAACAAAAAGTGGCCTCATTCGTTGGAATGAAGATACCCTCGGATCCCTGATTTGGACAGCCTCCAGGAAAAACCACCAATTGGTAGTCAATCATGCTTTCTAAAAAATACGGAATGGTCGAACAGCCCTCTTCTAGACAATTCTTGGAAACATCTCTCGGTTTTAGCATAGGAGGATTAGGATGTTACCTTCTGCCCCCAAGCAACTCAAGTAGGACTGAAAAGAGTGGCAGATTACTGGAGGGTAAACCCCACGAATTCCACCTCGAGGTGTTGGAAGTCTAATAAAGATGACCTACATGTTGAAGCACAGGTGGACCTTCAACCTTGGTACAACATGATCAATGAACGGAAAATACCTATCCTACAAGGTGAGGACATCATACGATGGTGAAGCTCTCCAAGAGGTAATTTTAACATCCAAGAGGCCTATGCCATAAAGGCCAATCTCAATCCCCCTCCCCCAAGGGAAGCTTGGTGCAAAATCTGGTCTCTGAAACATTGGCCAAAAATGAGCATCTTCCTTTGGCTGGTGGCACACAGAAGCATTCTCACCTGGGATAATCTAACCAAAAGGGGATTTACAGGACCTTCAATTTGCCATCTTTGCCTGTCAGAAGCAGAAACCATGAATCACCTTCTTAACACTTTCCCCTACAGCGCTAAATTTTGGGATCATTACGCAACCATTATGCGCACCTCGGATCGCAAAAGGGATAGCATCAACAACACCATCGAAGCATGGAGAGACAAGGTTTTTCAGTCACCGGTCCTAAATCGCATCTGGAAGCTACTCCCTAGTTTCATCCTTTGGCAAATCTGCAAGGAAATAAATCAAAGAATATTCAGAAATACCCAGAGTAATTGGCATCACGAATGGACCCAGATTTGTCACAACATAACAGAAACAGTCAGCTTGCAGCAATGGGCTGAGGCAGACTTAATCTTCCCTACCCATGAACAAAGCATCGTGAATAACTAGAAACCCAACAAAAACCAAAGTCTGCTCCCTCCTCCTCATCCTCCTCCCTAAGGGGATAGTCCTTCACATTGGTCCCCCCCTCCACTAGACTTTATCAAGCTAAATTTTGATGGAGCTTCCAAAGGGAACCCAGGAGCGGAAAGTTTTGGTGTGGTGTTTCGAAATCATCAGGGGAACATCCTCCTCCTCACCGTGGGAAATTTATGACATACTACCAACAATTCAGTATAACTCTGGGGGCTAACAGGAGGGCTACAATTAGCCATAGAACACAACTACAACAAACTTATAGTCGAAGGATATTCGCAAGTCATTCTCAACCTATTCGAGAAAATCCTGAACGGAGCAGACTCGGAGAAAGCTTCGCCCTGCTGGTGCCTTTCTCGTGGCCTAAGGACAATTGCAACTCTTCTACGACCAAGCCAGGCTCTCATCCCTTCCCATGTGAGAAGAAAAGCTAATTAGATTGCGGATGATCTAGCCAATATTGGGGCAGAAAGGAAGGGACCAGATCTTCTCTATCAGGCCCCCACCCACTAGATGCACCCTATCTTTCAAAGATGCTAGACAAAATCCCTAACCATCGACAACTCCCTATATGGGGTGATAATGGAGACCACGCATCCAATGGAGCAGCCAGGAGAGAGCCTTCATGGTGTCAACCACGTGACAGACGCATGCCTCTCCCTCCCGCCACCTTAATTCCTTTAAGACTAACTTGCTTGAGACAGGGCGCCATTACTCTCAGTGCACCCTTCTCTACCTTGTCATCCCTCTGATGGACCAGCGCCATTGTTCAACCTTTACTCTACGTGTGTGGTTGTTTAATGAATTTCACCAGCTCCTCAGGTTATATGAACTACACTAGATCCTCTGGATGCCTCATTCTCTCCCGGTTGATTTCTCCAAAGCTCGGCCTCTGCCCAGCTTCCGTTTGGTCTGTTGTCGCTCACTCCTGGTTGTTTTCACCCTCCTGGTGTTACAGAGATGCCCAGGCAATGAGGGAAGTCTAAACAAGGTTCGGCATGGCAGCCCAGCCGACCCCATTTGGTCCTCTGCCCCCCACCTGCACCCTCCCACAGTTCCTCCTCCTCATCAGCCACCTCATCCTCCTCTCTAGCACAGTCGACTCAAACTCCAGCCAACCTCCTGCCACTTTCATCGTCGTTTTCCTATAGGATGGAGTGGCTTCATTTTTCTGGGACCTTGTTGGGATTCAACCCAGGACCTCTAGGAAACTCAGCCTCTCCTTCGCACCCAGGTCCATTGGCTCCTCCTAACTCACCGACCCGCTCGGCCTCCCAGTCGCTTCAAGCCCCGCCTCTTGATACTCGTTCTCAGAATGACGGCTCGGAAGAAAGCCAAAATTCGCGTCATCAACCTCGCTCATGAGCCAAATCTAGCGTTGACCCAAAATTTGAATTGCAAACCAGCCTCGCATTGTTGCAAGGCTTGGTCTTTGACTTGTGTCGGGACTTGGATGACCTCCGGTTCTGCCTGGAGATTTTGGACGGAAAGGCATCACAATTCCTTCATTTTCTCTCAACAATGCAGGGTGCACTTAACCCCCCAATAGAAGAAGCTCAAGCAGCAGGAGTTGTGACACCAGTATTGGCACCAGCTCCCCCACTGGGGACTTTGGAGCATGACGAACCAGGCAAAGTGGAGAACGTGCCACCAGCCCAAGCGAAGGACTCCATGCAACTGGACGAGACACCAGTCGAGGAGGAACCAGCTCCTCTTGGGGACTCGACACTCGACGTGTAATGTCCCCAAGGCCGAGCCCTTTATAAACCTGATGTATGAAACAAATTGTACATATGTGTTATAGGCTGGTGAGTCGAGTACCTATAAGTTGTAGGCTTATGTGTTTGTTAGGCCAGGGAGCCTAAGTGTTGAAGTCCAGGAGCCTGTTGTTGTACTTATATGTATGCAGAATATTTAATAAAATATAAACACCGCCAGGTGCAAACCGACCACGATGAATGAGTGAAGGGGGACTGAGCGTCCACAGAGTGGGCAAGGAACTAGGGGCTGGAAGGTGGTAAAGGGGCTGAGTGATGAACCTAGGGGCTAAGCCTAGGGGGCTTAGGCCTGGAATAATATTTTAATATTATTTCCAAAAAGAGCCATGTGCATATTATTTTATCCTAAGTTCCTGGCAAGGGAGGGAACATGCAAAGGGGATGCACGCTATGGAACGCATGCAGTTCCAAGGGTGACAATTGTCAGCCTTGGTACATGCAAATAAAAGAGACAAAGTAAGCCGTGAGGGGGGGTTCTCATCCATTCGATCCGTCTGTCCTAAGGGGGATGAAGGGAAGCCAGTCTGCAAGAGACCCTCGTGTAATCCTGATACAGAAAAGAAAATCAGTGTTGTCCTGAAGAATCCGTGTACAACCCCGTCCAGTGAGCGTGGAGTCTGTGTCTGACTCTGAGAAATCCTGTGTGCGCATTCCCTAAACAGGAAGCCTGTGTTGGACTCGAGTGGAAGGATCCTTGTTTGTTGAGAAA
>ML808495.1:58569-80712 GCA_009831015.1 Picea engelmannii | reverse complement strand
ATGTTTTCCGCTGTGTAAATGAATTAATGATGAATGCTATGGCTTGTTTAATTATAGCAGTACCCATATATTTTACTCTGATTTTTAAGTGTGTTTAATTGTGTTAAATGCATTTGCTTATAAAACCCAGTATGAATTCTGTAAATTCCATGTACAGAACGGTAACTGAGAGGTTTGGAAACCTGGGTAGAGTAATTGGTACACTACACGACGCCTTCTTCCTGGATGTGTGGCCGCAATACAGCCCCACCACGTGATATGTCCAGGTGTCTTTGTTATTTTGCTATGTGTGTTAATGTGGTTTTGCATTGATGTATCTATGCATACCACTGTGATACTTGAGCACCATATGTCGCTCAGAATATTTGATACCCAACTTGGTGTGAAAGGTATGGAATATATTTTTTAACTCTGCCACTGCTTGGTCCCTTTCCTGTCGCAGTGTGGTCCATTTTGTATACAAGTCATCATAAGTTCCAACAAGGTATTATTGTTCCTTAATAGCATCCTTGAAGGATTCCCAGGTAAGTGTGACTTTAAATAATGAGGGCTCCTCCATTTTCTTTTGCTCACAGAAAGTATCCCACCAATACTTGACATAAAGTTTCTTGGGCATTTGAGAGGAATTGTCCTCAAGAGAAACAAGCTCAAAATTCAACTCTCTATACCCTGACCTCATCGAGGGCATGCATTAAAAAATGACAAGGAGCAGATCGCTCTAATACCACTGATATGGATTTATGAGCAGAACAAAATGAAAACAAAAATTTATATTACTAACATAGATACACAGTGAATAATAACAAAGATACAGTGAAACTATACTTCTATAAAATAAGCAATATGTTGAAACTGTAAAATGCACACTGAAACAAGCTTGTTAGAATGGTGGCACCTTATCTCTGAGAAGAGATGTGATGGCTATGATCATTCGCAAGAAGATGACTATAATCAGGATCTGAAGGCCTTTTTAAAATAAACATGAAATCCAAAACACTGGACATCCAAAAACCTAACCCTAGGAGATGAAGCGCCAAAATTCATGTGGGCCCTGTTGGGGTAAGTTGGTACATCAACTTCCCGAGTCGTAACTTTTGCATACGATATCCGTTTAGGGTACACGATAGCGCGTTGAAAAGGTATAGATGAGGAGATTCATTTAGGTGGATAAATAATAGCCTTAGGCTATCATTCAGATTCCTTATCATGAAAAAGTGTCAATTAGGCCCTCAAAAAGGCCCCAAAAGTTCAGAAACCGATAACTGCTAAAAAATAGTAAGTTCCAAAGAATTGTTTTGAGCCAGTTGGATAAGGTGGGTGGAAACCAAGATCCTACTGGATCATTGACCAAAATTTTCTAAGGAATCGATTGTCCTGATATGAGAGGATGGCTTGTGGTATCCCAAAATGTACCCGAACTCGCTCGAATAAGAGCTTGGAAGTGGCCTATGTTGTGATGCTCTTCTTGTAGGCGACCAGAATCGCCATCTTGGAAAATCGATCAAAACCCAAAAAACACATTGATTTCCCTACTTGGTTGAAGGAAGTCCTGACAGGTAGTCCATCGATATGGATTCCCAGGTCCTATTGGGAGTAGGCAGAGGGGTGTGCATGCCTTGTTTCTCAATGGTCAGTTTGTACATAAACTCCATTTTTGTCTAGATGTATATATGTAGACCGCCGCAGTACTTGAGCACCAAATGTCGCTCAAAGTATTTGATACCCAGCTTGGTGCACAAGGTATGGAAGACATTGGTGAACTCTAGCACTGTTTGGTCCCTTTCCTGTCATAGTGTGGTCCATCTTGTATATAAGTCATCATAAAATCAAACATGGTAGTATCGTTCCTTAATAACATCCTTGAAAGAACCCCAAGTGGGTGCCACTACAAATAATGGAGATTCATGTGTTTCCTTTTGCTCACAGAATGTCTCCCACCAATCATTGACATGGGGGCGGCCTTAAGGAGCACAAATGTACTATTTTTTCTATCAAAAAAGTTATGGAATGAAAAATACCCTTCTAGAAGGTTCAACTATTTTTCTATAGCATCGACATCTATCTGACCTTCAAATATAGGAATAACAAAATTGGTTTGTACCTGGACACAATTTCACAAGGGAAAAAAGGAGGCAGCTCCAAGCGCCCAACCTTCGAACCTCCCCCAGATCTTAGATCATGGCTTATATCAGAGGGAACATTCAAAGACCGAGAGATGGATATATATTAAGGGAAAACTCCAACCACAGAAAGTACGGCTCGACCTTGAGTACCTGAAAAAATGTATCCCCCAAGCACCGAAATAGATTGTAAGCACACCCCGGATTGAGGAACAGAAGCAATACGTGAGAGACTATGCTTTAATCGGAAAAAATTTAGGGCTCTGGCCCTCAGAAAAGGAAATGGTGAAATGGATATATCAATGGTGGAATCCCAAAGGTCACTTTGATCTGTAGCTGGGCTCCAAGGTATTTTTCACCATAATCCCGCATAACCTAGAAGACAGGAATCGTATCTTCGACGGCGGCATGTATCTCTTTAATTATGCGGGACTCTTTCTGAGATTTTGGACAGGAAAATTTAGCCTGAAATCGGAGGACTTTGCACATGCCCCAGTCTGGTTGAGGCAATATTCCTTGCCGCATGATTTCTGGCTGGAAGAGGTCCTGGTGGGCATAGGATATACAATATGAGTATATGTCAAATCTTCGAAAGCCACCAAGCAACGAAGGTATACCTTCTACACACGCATATGTTTCTATCTGAACATTGCAAATCCACTACAAGAATCTATCATTCTAGAATACCAGGATGAGGACTAGATGCAAACCATCGACTATGAACACATTCTGTTTAGATGTTGAAAATGCCATGAGCACGGGCACCTTTTCAAGGATTTTCCCCTCAACACTCCTAGAAAAGAGGGAAACCCATAAGAAAACAAAGACAAAGAAGGTTCCATACCAGCGATGGGAAAGAGCAGACAAGGAGGCAAGAGGCCAACCACCCAGACCATCAAGGAACCGACAATGAGCAACCAAATTGAGATTTTGCAACAACAAACAGAGGGTAGGGAATCCTCACAAGCCCCACCTTCAAAGAAAACACCCCTCAATCTAGTGAAAGGGAAGGCACAGGAAACCCAAGGGAAAACCCCAATCATCCCTACAACCAGCTCCACTGCTACAGCCCTGGACCCCTCAGAGGCAGAAGACGGAGACATGGAAATGGAACTAGATGAGAAAGATCTAGCAGGAGTAGACCTGGAGCATGTAGAACACGCCTATAGGAATCAAAAACTTTATACCATCCCCCCTGATCAAATGAGAAACGTGCACAAGATCTTCCTCAACTCTTCAGCTGGCTCTACCGCCGGATCTAGTGTAGTCTTAGGAATTCAGGGAAACACGCAGAAAGAACAACTTAAATCTCAAAAAGATGAAAAGAAAAGGGGGAGGAAATCCACCAGCAATCTCATCCAGGAGATAGGACACTTCATGGTTAACTCAAGTCAGATACATCTAATATCTGACAGTTTCCNATGAAGATCATCTCCTAGAATATAAGGGGACTCAACGGTCGTAGTAAACAAAGGTTACTACGGGACATGATAATTGCAGAAAAACCAAACATAATGTTGCTCCAAGAAACAAAATGTGTCATAGAAGAAATGGACAAGATCCTCCCCAAATGTTGCAAGCAAGGGCAAGGCATCTACACAGCGGCCATGGGTGCAACAGGTGGGTTGGCTCTCCTTTGGAACCCAAACTCGGTCACTATGGACAACTTCTTCACAACCAAATGGTTTCGACCGCTCCTGGTTCGACTGGATCCTTAACCTTAGCTCCTCATCCTTCTTTTCAATCCTTATCGATGGAATTCCTTCCCTCCCTTTCTCCCCCTCTAGATGAATCAGACGGGGGAACCCCCTTTCCCCTTTCCTTTTCATCATCTTGGCAGAAGGCCTCAGTCGCTCCATTCAGGCTGCAGTAGCAAAGAAGATGATAAAAGGGTTGCCCCTGCATGGCATCACCCCCCTGATTTGTGGACGATACTCTGATGGTGGGCTCCCCCACAGTCCAAGAGTCCCATACTTTTCTCTCAATCATCCACACCTTTTGTGAGGCCTAGGGGATGGACATAAACAAGGACAAATCCCATATCTTCTTTTTCAACACTCCCTTGCCGATTTAGATCCACATCTCAGATATCTTGGGTTTCACTCGAAGCTCCCTTCCATCCAAGTACCTCAGCATCCCCCTCCTAGACAGAGCCCTCGGAAACAGCTCTTGGCCCCCACCCACCAGATGCACCCTATCTTTCAGAGATGCTAGACAAAATCCCTAACCATCGACAACTCCCCAGATGGGGTGATAATGGAGACCACGCGTCTAGCGGAGCAGCCAGGAGAGAGCCTTTGTGTCATCAACCACGCGACGGATGCGTGCCTCTCCCTCCCGCCACCTTAATGCCTTTTATTTTATTTTATTTTTAATGGATAATGGTAAGATGAAGATTATGATTTTTTTTTTAATTGATATATATATATATATATATATATATATATATATTGATTTTTTTATTATAATAATATTTCTTAATTAATATATGTCGGAATAGCCAGCCAAACATAATTATTATTAATCTATATTAATAATTTCATTAATATGAGTGAATAGAGAGACATATTTTATTAATCTATATTAATAATTTCATTATGGATCTAAGCATATTTGTTTTGACATGGATAACATAGAAGCGTAGCATGGTTAGTTGAGTATGCATGGGATAGACATGGTTTACTTTAGCATGCATGCAATGAACTAGAATCGTATACATGCAATACGATTCATGCTTGATATGTTATTTACTATATATAGAAACTATTTATGATTCATGCAATACGATTAAAAATAGAAATTTACCTATGGAGATAAGGCAGTGATGCATGTTGTCATCAGGATAAATTGTGGGAAAGGGTATATCTATAAATAATATGATATTATTGAAAATAACTTTTGCATGTGAAATTATTTAAAAATAGAAATTTACTATATATATTATTGAAAATAGTTTTTACATATTTTGAATGTGGGAATATCTAAAAATAGATCCTTCAGTAATTGTGAATATATGTGCATGGATGTATGTTATATATATGTGAGTGGATATTATGGTTACACCATTATTGTATTCAAGGTATCTCATGTATCTCGCTCAATCCATTAAATAGTTGTTAGTTTATTCGGTGCTCACAGATCTGACGCGCTCCCCGACGATCGTTCGGAGTGCTTGCAAGTTTAATATTGCGCGAACGAACGAGGATATGGAGTCTCTCCGACGACCTGCCTTCAAAGTTCAGTTTTTCTTCTTGTTGAGTCTTGGGATGCTTTTGTTTCTCCAATCTGCGCTCTCTGCCACCGAGGTGCCGCCCTATCACGCTCTGGATGTCGCAGCTTCGCTTCGAAAGACCAACACCGCGCCCGGTGGAGGTGGAGTTGCAAACGCTTCGTCGTCCTACGAGCGACGTTTGGAGGAGACGCTGAGGCGTGATGTGGTAAGAGTCCGGGGACTGGAGCAGCAGATAGAGAGGAGATTGTGGGCGATGTCGTGTCGGGGAAGGCTACGAGGAGTTCGTGGGCGATGTCGTGTCGGGGGAAGGCGAGTACTTGACGCGAATAGCCGTGGGAACGCCGACGAGGGAGCACCGAACATCTTCCGAGAGCCGAAGGGCTGCGAAGTCGGCGGGAAGCTATCATTGCATTACAAGACATCACTTTCATTGTAAAAATGAATCAATGCACTACTGAAACAAGACATCATTGTTTAAGATCCATCTAAGCCATGGAACTCTCAACTGTCAAGAGGGATCAAATATGTAAAATTTCAGAAAATGTTTGTAGTTTAAGATTTTTTTTGGAACTTGATAGATTCATGCTTAATATGGATCTAGGCTAGTTTATATTATAAATTGTCTTTTAATATTAAATTAGAACTATAAAATAATCGAATAATCCATCATAAATGCTGCATTGGTGGAAATTTGTTTAAAAAATAATGTTGCCTGAATTTGTTATAAATTGTCTTTTAATATTAAATTAGAACTATAAAATAATCGAATAATCCATCATAAATGCTGCATTTGTGGAGACTTGCTTAAAAAATAATGTTGCCTGAATTTGCTCAAAATCAGGGGACATTTGCTCAAAATCGGGGGAGATATTGTTATATTCGTAGATTTCAGTAATTATTTCTCTATAATCCGAATTCCTCATGAATTTTACAACATGCTGAATCTATTTTTACATTCAGAAATGAATTTTAAACAACAAAATTTAGTAATTCCTGTAAATTTATATCGTCGAATTCCTAAAAATAAACATTTCATAAAACAACAAACAACACCATAATTTAATTTGTAATATCCAAAATATGCAGACATCACCACACTGTAATGACAGTGACACTTGTTAGTGGGGTCAATCCATCATAAGGCATTACCAAATACTTCCCCACACGGGCAGTCAAGATTACATATAACTATGAAAAACACAACATATTCACTATCATGGTGAAGGATCTGCAGTCTTCAAATGATTAAAGTGTCATGTAAAGCCTCTTTATGTATTTATAGCATAGACTGCAGATTTTTTCAAGAATGTCAGGGCAATTTTATTCGATAGATAGATGTGTTGTAAATGAGAATTATGCAAAAGCTTTTTGCCTTCATAATATAGCAGGGTCTACCCCTTTTTTATTTAAAAAAAATAATAATAATAATGTTATTCTGTATAATAATGTCTAATATAATTCATTTGTTTTGTTGTTTTTAATTGATGTTATTAGTTGTTTTTTTATTATGGTTTTTAGATAATAATATATTTTATTATGAATATATCATTAAAAAAAATTTAAAAATATATTGTGTAAGTTTTTTTTTTTTTTTTAATTCTTATTCAATAGCTTTTGTGTTGTAACTTTAGTTTGCAAATTTCAAAACAACCTCTTAGCAATGATGCAAGGATTTTATTATCTTGTGGGTCTTGGTATTTCATAAAAAATTTATAAGTGATATGATTTTGTTGGTGCACAAAATTTCAAATTCTTCATTTTTTTTCTTTTCGTATATTTAATATATTAGAAATGTTTAAATATTATTTTCATGTCTTTCAAACATTTTCTTTTACAAATGTTTAATTATTATTTTTATGTTCTTCATGTTTCAAACCTTTTAATTGGAAAGTTGTATTAGGATGGGGTTCAACAAAAAGATTATGGGAGAGAGAAATAAAATTAGGGGTATTCTTTAATATCCCATGAAAGAACATGCTATGTTATAAGTTCAATGAGTGAAACTCCATGACTTTATTCATAACAACAAACATCTTGAGCTTTGAAACACCCACATTGTACTATGTTCACATTTCTCATTTTTTATAAGTACTTCATGTATTTATTCCATTTAGTGCATGATGTCCTTACATTGATATGAAGTATATTCTTAATTAGATCATTTCGCTTTTATCATGTATGTATGCATTCTTACACGATTCTTCAAACCATCTCCTTAGAAAGTATGATGTGGGTAACCGACACCATGATTAGTGTGATAGTTTGAATCTRTTTACTATGATAGTTTGATGTTGCCTTTTCTACTTGAGAATATTTCAAACTATTTTTTTTGTTGAACTTATGTCATCTTGGTTCTGCAAATCATCCCCATCTTCACATCTTCTTGTATGGTATTTCCATATGTCGTAACATGTCTTATTATACATATCCTTCCACATTATTCTTAATGTTATCTTGCATATAATTTTGCATGCCATTGATGTCATATTGCACATCTTGCTACATATTATATCTATCAGATGTGACATTATGATTTCTCACGATGTTCGCTTTACACATAATTTTTTGATTATTCATGAGTTCATCCTCATTGGCAAAGACATCCTCCCTACAGAGACCATCTTTAAGAAATACATTCTTCGTTATCTTTTCTAGGCAAGTCCTGACTCCTCTTCGTGCATGGTGTCCTTTTCATGGAGTTCATTTCACCATGCTACCCCAATGTTAAAGATGGGGTTCATTTCACAACTCCTTATATAGCACAAGAGCTCTCAATACTTAGTATCTAGGGATATTCAATTGTAATCTTATTCCTCAGTAATAAGTATTGGATTTTGGAGACCCTAGTACTTATCATTAAGGTCCATACATTAAGCCATCAATATTGAGTGTCAAGGGTCATCACACAAGCCATTAATACTTAGTATTGGGTGTTCTAAAATACGGTTGAGTCCCTAACACTAATTATGTAGGATCTTGAGGCAAGCCCTCAATACTCAATATGGGGGCTCATAATGTTGTCCCTATCATACAATACTCAATATGGGGGCTCATAATGTTGTCCCTATCATACAATACTCAATATGGAGGACTCATCGCACTTCGCAAGGTATTAAGTGTTTTTTCACTTATTGACTCTTTTATAAGTGAGTATTAGGTGTCAACCCCTCTCTCTCTCTCTCTCTCTCATCATGAAGAGTTATGAACCTCATCATATTTACCATGACACATGTGAACATGGAGACTCACATTAAATTCTAGCAATTTATCTCAAATTCACATAGAGAGTGACCATCAAACTTGAAAAATTCATCTCAAATAGGGATATAAGCTCATATAAGTTTGAACTCAAGTCTTTTGCATGAGAACACTTCATATTAACCATAAGTTGATAAACAGATATGGAAAGAGAAAGAAAAAAAAATCTTATAAATTTTATGTACAAGATATTGACTTCAATATTATAATAATAATATAAAAAATATTAATTTTTGAATAACCTTTTTTTTAAATCCAGGAATTTTTAAATCTCAAATGTGTAATATTACAACAATTATATACAAAATATTAAATATTAAATGTTTAATCTTAAAAGTGTAGTAACACAATCCAATGACCCGCTTTACAAAGAGGATTATATACAAAATATTAAATATTAAATGTTTAATCTTAAAATTGTAGTAACACAATCCAATGACCCGCTTTACAAAGAGGGAAGGAATTCATAAGATTTTCAATGACCCACTTTACAAAGAGGGAAGGAATTCATAAAATTTAATTTTAAATTTTTAAAGAAATATATGAGATTTTAATTTTAAACATTTATATTGAAAAAATAATGTTTTTTTTCTTTTAGCATTTAATTGATTTCTATATGCCCCGGATGGGGTGACACGCGGCGACGCCTTTCCACATGGCACAGCATCAAGCCACAGCATAAATGTTGTAGGTCGCTCCCCATCCCTTCCGCATTTACGATGGTAGCCGGCCATTACAGCCGCTATACGAAGGAGGGACTTCTCCCTTGCACGAACGCACTCGCTCAGCCAGCATTCAATATGACAGGGTTAATGGGAAGCCATGCGAAGCCGCCATTTGGTAATTCGAAATTTGGAGAGCCTGGACAAAGCTGGTTCACTCTCGTTTTGGACCTCCCCGTCGGTTGGGAGCTCTGGTGCAGTTCTGGTTCATTCTCGTCTTGGTTCATTCTTGTATTGGCTCATTCTTTTTGTAGCTTTATCCACCCCTCATCAACAATGACAAGGAAGCGAGGCATGCCTCTCCGAGGCTCGGCCTGGTACACCCACAAAGAGCAAAGGCAAAGGAGGAAGAACCTGGAGCGTTCTCTGTCAATGGTGACTTTCATTCTTCGGCAGAGAGCTCGAGCCGACCAATTGGCACTCCATGCCATTATCGTTGAGCCTGGGACAGAACATAGCATGCACACCATGGAAATTGAGCCCGGAAGTTGTCTGAAGGAAGGTGTTGCGGACAAGTTTCCAACTTGTTATGTTGATGAAACGTCGTACCTGGAGGATTTAGCGACCACCCTGGAACCCCAAGCCATGGTGCCTGAAATACAGGCTGGGAGCGGTCCAAAGAGAGAGCCGGCAAACGAATTCCCAATTTGTATTGTTGAAGAGATACCGTGGACGGGTGACTACAGCCCCACCAGCCATGTTAAGCAAGCAACGAACGAGGACGACGCTCGGGACAGTGCATGCGCAGAAAAGAATGTGGACGAGGCCAGAGCAGGGATGAATGTGGATGCGGTCGGCGCAGGACTGAACGTGAACGAGGCCAGAGCAGGGATGAACGTGGAAGTGGGGAACAAAACCTTCGATGAGGCAGGAAGTAATGACTTGCATGGTCCACTCCTCCGTGCAGAGCATCTAGCTCTGGTGTTCGAACTCCGAGGCCACATGGCAGACCAAGAGCATAGAGCCCTCCTCATGGGACAACGTCTGGACTTGCTCCTTGATGCGTACTCCAATGCTCCAGCAAAGAGGAAATGTCCACTATGCGCGCAGTCGTTCGCCATCCCAGCCAGATCCACGTGGCAGAAAGGCAATGGTGACAGGTCACCGGGTATCTGAGTTCTCCTATGCTAGTTTGTTTTTTGTTTAATCATATTGTTGCTAAATGTAAACTTGAACTATGGCCATATGTCCTGGTTTCCTTCGGGCAGGACAGAGGGAAAAACAGTTTTAGCTTATCTTCTTAGACTCATTTCACTCCAAACTATGTTGGTTTCCGGTAAAACGGCAATATTTTTGGTGGCTCAGAGCGACTATATCTTTGTGTATTTTGCCAATGTTTCTATGTTAACTTAATATAGAAGGTACTATCTTTTTTAATTAAAATAGGAATTTACATATTTTGAATGTGGGAATATCTAAAAATAGATCCTACATTCAGTAATTGTGAATATATGTGCATGGATGCATGTTATATATATGTGAGTGGATATTATTGTTACAAACATTATTGTATTCAAGGTATCTCATGTATCTCGCTCAATCCATTAAATAGTTGTTAGTTTATTCGGTGCTCACAGATCTGACGCGCTCCTCGACGATCGTTCGGAGTGCTTGCAAGTTTAATATTGCGCGAACGAACAAGGATATGGAGTCTCTCCGACGACCTGCCTTCAAAGTTCAGTTTTTCTTCTTGTTGTGTCTTGGGATGCTTTTGTTTCTCCAATATGCGCTCTCTGCCACCGAGGTGTCACCCTATCACGCTCTGGATGTCGCAGCTTCGCTTAGAAAGACCAACACCGCGCCCGGTGGAGGTGGAGTTGCATGTAAAAGAAAATCAGAGCACAGTAACACTCTTCTGCGCGCAAATGTTTCGTCGTCCTACGAGCGACGTTTGGAGGAGACGCTGAGGCGTGATGCGGTAAGAGTCTGGGGACTGGAGCAGCAAATAGAGAGGATATTGTGGGCAATGTCGTGTCGGGGAAGGCTACGAGGAGTTCGTGGGCGATGTCGTGTCGGGGGAAGGCGAGTAATTGACGCGAATAGGCGTTGGAACGCCGACGAGGGAGCACCGAAGATCTTCCAAGAGCCGAAGGGGTACGAAGTCGGTGGGAAGCTATCATTGCATTATTGAAACAAGACATCATTGTAAAAATGAATCAATGCATTACTAAAACAAGACATCATTGTTTAAGATCCATCTAAGCAATGGATCTCTCAAGACTTGATAGATCAAATATTTATACATGTAAAATTTGAGAAAATGTTTGTAGCTCAAGATCTCTCAAGACTTGATAGATCCATGGTTAATATGGATCTAGGCTAGTTTATATTATAAATTGTCTTTTAATATTAAATTAGAACCATAAAATAATCGAATAATCCATCATAAATGTTGCATTTGTGGAGACTTGCTTAAAAAATAATGTTCCCTGAATTTACCTAAAATCAGGGAATATTTGCTCAAAATTGGTGGAGAAATTGTTATATTAATAGATTTGAGTGATTATTTCTCTATAATCGGAGTTCCTCATAAATTTTTCAACATGCTAAATCTATTTCTACATTCAAAAATAAATTTTAAAGAACAAAAATTAACAATTTCTGTAAATTTATATAGCCAAATTTCTAAAAATAAACATTTCATAAAACAGCAAACAACACCATAGTTTAATTGTGATATCCAAAATACATATAAAACTTGTACATACATCACCAGTAATGCCACTTGTTAGTGAGGTCAATCCATCATAAGGCATTACCAAATACTTCCCCACACGGACAGTCAAGATTACATATAACTATGAAAAACACAACATATTCACTATCATGATGAAGGATCTGTAGTCTTCAAATGATTAAAGTGTCATGTAAAGCCTCTTTCTGTATTTATAGCAGAGACTGCATATTTTTTTAAGAATGTCAGGGCAATTTTATTCGATAGAAAGATGTGTTGTAAATGAGAATTATTTTTACATGGATTGATTTTTTTTAGAATGCCAAGGCAATTTTAGTTTTATTTGATAGATAAATGTGTTGTAAATGCCAATTATTTTTACATAGTTTGATTTATAATTTTTGTTTTTTCATTCAATATCTTTGTTTAATCAAACCATGGTTTTTTTTGACATGGTAGCCACGTCTTAGCACCATAAACCATCCAAAGGGAAAAGTACTACACAGAGATTGAGCTCAATATAAAGGTAGGAAAATCTTAGGTATCAAAGCTACTTGACATAAATGTCACACTATATCACTAGTTAAGGGGTTTTTTTTAATGGAATTTTGTAAAATAATAAAGTTTATAATAATGTTATTCTAATAATGTCTAATACAATTCATTTATTTTGTATTCAATATGTAAGAGTTTTCAAAAAAAAATTATTTTATATCATTTTAATTTTTAAATACTTTTTTATGTTATTAATGGAATTTTGTAAAATAATAAAGTTTCATTTGTATAATAATATCTAATATAATTAATTTATTTTGTATTCAATATGTAAGAGTTTTTAAAAAAAAAAAAATTATATCATTTTAATTTTTAAATACTTTTTTATGTTCTTAATTGATCTTATTAAAATAATTTTAAATTTTTAAGTATATTTTGATGTTTTTAATTGATAGTATTAGTTGTTTTTTCATTATGGTTTTTAGATAACAATATATTTTATTATGAATATATCATTAAAAAAAAATTAAAAATATATATTGTGTAAGTTTTTTTTTTCTTTTAATTCTTATTCAATAGCTTTTGTGTTGTAACTTTAGTTTGCAAATTTCAAAACAACCTCTTAGCAATGATGCAAGGATTTTATTATCTTGTGGGTTTTGGTATTTCATAAAGATTTTATAAGTGATATGATTTTGTTGGTGCACAAAATTTCAAATTCTTCATTTTTTTTTTTCATATATTTAATATATTAGAAATGTTTAAATATTATTTTTATGTTCTTCAAACATTTTCTTTTACAAATGTTTAATTATTATTTTTATGTTTTTCGTGTTTCAAACCTTAATATATTAGAAATGTTTAAATATTATTTTTATGTTTTTCAAACATTTTCTTTTACAAATGTTTAATTATTATTTTTATGTTCTTCGTGTTTCAAACCTTTTAATTGGAAAGTTGTATTAGGATGGGTTTCAACAAAAAGATTATGGGAGAGAGAAATAAAATTAGGGGTATTCTTTAATATTCCATGAAAGAACATGCTATGTTATAAGTTCAATGAGTGAAACTCCATGACTCTATTCATAACAATAGGCATCTTGAACTTTGAAACACCCACATTGTACTATGTTCACCTTTCTCATTTTTTATAAGTACTTCATGTATTTATTCCATTTAGTGCATGATGTCCTTACATTGATATGAAGTATATTCTTAATTGGATCATTTCGCTTTTATCATGTATGTATGCATTCTTACATGATTCTTCAAACCATCTCCTTAGAAAGTATGATGTGGGTAACCGACACCATGATTACTGTGTTAGTTTGAATCTGTTTACTATGATAGTTTGATGTTGCCTTTTCTACTTGAGAATATTTCAAACTGTTTTTTTGTTGAACTTATGTCATCTTGGTTTTGCAAATCATCCCCATCTTCACATCTTCTTGTATGGTATTTCCATATGTCTTAACATGTCTTATTATACATATCCTTCCACATTATTCTTAATGTTATCTTGCATATAATTTTGCATGCCATTGATGTCATATTGCACATCTTGCTACATATTATATCTATCAGATGTGACATTATGATTTCTCACAATGTTTGCTTTACACATAATTTTTTGATTATTCATGAGTTCATCCTCATTGGCAAAAACATCCTCCCTACAGAGACCATCTTTAAGAAATACATTCTTCGTTCCCTTTTCTAAGCAAGTCCTGACTCCTCTTTGTGCATGGTGTCCTTTTCATGGAGTTCATTTCACCATGCTACCCTAATGTTAAATATGGGGTTCATTTCACAACTCTTTATATAGCACAAGAGCTCTCAATACTTAGTATCTAGGGATATTCAATTGTAATCTTATTCCTCAGTAATAAGTATTGGAGTTTGGAGACCCTAGTACTTATCATTAAGGTCCATACATTAAGCCATCAATATTGAGTGTCAAGGGTCATCACACAAGCCATTAATACTTAGTATTGGGTGTTCTAAAATACAGTTGAGTTCCTAACACTAATTATGTAGGATCTTGAGGCAAGCCCTCAATACTCAATATGGGGGCTCATAATGTTGTCCCTATCATACAATACTCAATATGGAGGACTCATCGCACTTCGCAAGGTATTAAGTGTTTTTTCACTTATTGGCTCTTTTATAAGTAAGTATTAGGTGTCAACCTCTCTCTCTCTCTCTCTCTCTCTCTCTCTCTCTCTCTCGTCATGAAGAATTATGAACCTCATCATATTTACCATGACGCATGTGAACATGGAGACTCACATTAAATTCTAGCAATTTATCTCAAATTCACATAGAGAGGGACCATCAAACTTGAAAAATTCATCTCAAATAGGGATCTAAATTCATCTAAGTTTGAACTCAAGTCTTTTGCATGAAAACACTTCATATTAACCATAAGTTGATAAACAGATATGAAAAAAAAAAAAAATCTTATAAATTTTATATACAAGATATTTACTTCAATATTATAATAATAATATAAAAAATATTAATTTTTGAATAACTCTTTTTTTAAATCAAGGAATTTTTAAATCTCAAATGTGTAATATTATAACAATTATATACAAAATATTAAATATTAAATGTTTTTTTTTAATCTTAAAATTGTAGTAACACAATCCAATGACCCGCTTTACAAAGAGGGAAGGAATTCATAAGATTTTCAATGACCCACTTTACAAAGAGGGAAGGAATTCATAAAATTTAATTTTTAATTTTTAAAGAGATATATGAGATTTTAATTTTAAATATTTATATTGAAAAAATAATGTTTTTTTCTATATAATGATTTTGTAAGTAGTAGTTATAAAAATAGGTTATTCATATTTCTAGTAATAATTGTTTAAAAAAATATTTTAAAATATTTATAATTAGTTTTTATTTTATGATAATAATTTGTTTATTTATAAAACTTTAATATAATTTAATGATAAAAAATCATTTATTATAATACAATAAATATAAGGGTGTTAATTGGGTTTAGCTTGAGTGGTTTGTGTTGAGAGATGTTTTCTTTCCACCTAGGTTCAATTCCAGCAAATGACATATTGAACTCTTAAATGAACATGGTATGGAAAAATTCCAATAAATGACATATTGAACTCTTAAATGAATATGGTATGGAAAAAAACCTCGGATTTCTACAAAATATGGTTTACCTGGATACCATCTTCAAAATGAGGAGAAGTGCCCAATGGGTTTCCCCATGAGTTATTCCCTCTAAAAAAATAATAATAATAATAGATGTAAGGGTGTGATTGGTACTATCCACCTTACTTCAAATCTCTAACACAGATGCCCACCTTGCTAGTTTTGCGTGTAAAAATTTAAAGATATAATAACAATCCAAAGCTAATTACTAATTTCTCCATCTGAATGATATAAAAAATAATAATAAATATAATAACCACTTTAATATTATATATTAATCATAATTAAAAATATATATATTATGAAAGTTATTAAGTTCTATAGATATTTCAACTACTCAACAAATAACATAATTTTTTTCCAATAGAAAATTTGCTCGAAATTATATTAAGATTATAATTTCATTTACATCAATAAGTACCATTTCAAAAAGGAGTATTTCAAATAGTACTAACATTACTATACTATCGCCAAAATAACATACAATACCACTAACTTGTCCCTCCATACATAGAACTACTATCAATAGAGTGCATTGAAAATCTGTCACTAAAATGACCATCAACAAAAAAGATCATCTCCCCTTTGACAAAATAAGATTTCACACAGCAAATCCTAAATACTATCCAAAAAAACCAGACTGTAAACTAACAATCTCCTCCAAGTAGAATATTTTTTTATGTGTGGGTACGTCGGCCTTTCCATTTTCCCATTGATAGAAAGTTAATCTGCTAGGTGGACCTAGCAAAGCTTCCTTGGAAAGGCGATTTGTTTCTTTATTACACTCCTTGTATATACAATGATAGTTGATTTCTTGGAAGTCTGTCGATAAGTCCCTGGTTCTGTGCTTCTAGCCTTCGATGTCGATAGCATTTAAATTGCCATTTTTTTCAACCACTCTATGATCACCTTTGAATCCCCCAAGACCTATATCTTTGATATTTTCCATAGTTTTTCAAGAGTAAGAGTAACCCATGCCCCCATCAGCTCCGCTTTTGAGTTTGTCCCACTCCCTCCATTAATATGCCATCTATAAACCTGCTTGACTAGGGTTTTGATAACTCCCACGACTCCACATATCATTCCATCCTCAATGGAAGCCCCATCAAAAAAATCCGTAGCATAAACTAGCAAAAAGAAAGTCGGGTTTCTTCTAAAAGAATCTAATTTTTGTGAGGAGCAAGAAGAGTGTGCTCTTATAGTTTTACATATTATTGCCCACACCGATGGTGTTTTTTTCTCGAAAACAACTAGATTCCTTTCAAGCCAGATATACCAACATATATGAACAACAAGCGTATTTGGGACAGTTTTGTCTTTTGCCTAGGAGTCATTAAGGGAAGTACTTGTACATCTATAATTTTGCTTGCGCACAAATGATAATATGTCGCACACCACCTATGTCAATGGACAGTGCAAAAAAATATGGTCTATGTCTTCAGCATCATTTTTACACAGTAGGCACATGGCGGGACCCTGCCATCCTTTTTTTTTTTAAACCTCCCAAGTTAAAATCTTGTTTTCGATTGCCAAACATACGAAGAGTTTTAACTTCAATTGGATGTTCCATTTCCAAAGTTTATGTTTCCAGTCGCTCCAAATAGGTAGATCTTGAGTGGAAATAAGAGATGAGTATAAATTTTTAACAGTTAGTTTACCTGAGGAATCCCCCCCTTCCAAAGCAAAGAATCATCTCCCACCATGAGTGAGACACCCGCTTGATTTAGATTATTGCAATATACCTCCCATTCGGATGCTAAGCTACCCGAAAGCCCCAACTATGTGCTGCTTATCCAAGTCTCTGACAATGTTACTGGATCATGTGCCACAGAGACTTGAGCCAATACCATGACTCTTTTGAGAGTTAATTGCGCCAATAACTTTTCCGATAGGTAAGACTTGGAACCTAATCCCAGAATTTGATCTCTACCTATATTTATATAGTGCCCCAATACTGGAGACCAACTAAGCCAATGTAAAATAATATGAACAGATTGAACAAGGCTAGTCCACATCCTTGATGCAGCTCTAACTTTATGATTTCCTAGCTAGTACCAGTTAATTACCGTAGAATTTTGCAAATATTTGTTCCTTAATACCAAGTTCCAGATTCCCTATTGAGAGAGAACCCTCTAGAGAGTATTCACATTTAAAGCCTTGTTGAAAAGTAGGAGGTTTCTAAAGCCCCATCCGCCATTTTTATTTGGTCTGGAGAGTAGGTCCCATCTGCACAGGTGGACATGATTAGTATCTTTGTGCCCATTCCAGAGAAAATGGTACATCATTTTCCTTATCTTGCTCAATACCGATTGAGGAATTGATTCCATCGACATCCAATAAACTATCTGGCCTTCCAGCACAGTTTTTACCAAGATGTATCTACGACCCAAGGTGAGCCACCAGTTGCACCATAAACCTATCCTCTTAGATATTTTAGTTATAAACTAGTCCCAGTCTCCCGCACGATACGCATCTGTCTTCAGATATTATCCCAAGTATTTGAAGCCCATTGAGAGGTCTCTAAAAGTGTATGGAAGAAATCTCTTGAATGGAAAAAGCTTGCTATCAGTAATGCCTGCATAATGGACTATAGGTTTTGAAAGATCAATTGTTAGGCATGAAACTTTACAAAATAAGCAAATATTTTTTTCAATTTCCCACCATTCTTTTAGATTCGCCTTCGTCATAATAAGCACATCATCAACAAACAGTAAATGAAAAATCTTGTACATTCTAGAAACTTTAATACCTGAGAGTTTACCTTCACCTATGGCATTTTTCAAGAGTAGGTTGAGGCCTTCCATGACCAAGATGAATAGAAGAGGCAAAAGTGGGCACCCTTGGCGCAGTCCCCTGCCACTTTTAAAAAACTCTGTGGCTTCTCCATTTATCAATACAACAAAGGATGATGAAGTCACTCATTCCATGATCCAATTGGTCATCTGGATCCCGAATCTTGTTGTTAGAAGGATAATTCTTATGAGATTCTAATCGATACAATCATAAGCTTTCCTTAGGTCCAGTTTTAATACCAAGGATTTAAAAATTTTCTTTTTAATACTATGTAAAATTTTGTGGGCAGTACCAATGGCATCTTGTATCCTCCTTCCTTGTAGGAAACCCAGCTGTTCAGCCAAAAGGGCATTTGACAGAAACGGTTTGATATGATTCGTAATGATATTTGAAATCACTTTATAGCATAGATTGCACAAAGATATCGGACGGTAATCATCGAAGGTTGTTGGTTTGTTAGCCTTCGGAATTAATATCATAAAGGTCGAGTTAAGGCTACCAACAATGGAGTCCATTCTTCTTGTTTCTTCCACCATTTCAAGCAAATCCTCCCCGACTATATCAAAAAGGAAAGTGAAAAACTCAGAGATCCAGCGATCCGGCCCTGGGCTCTTTGCTTTTTTGAAATTAAAGAGGACCTTTTTTAATTCTTCCATAGTTATTGGTTGATATAAGGTACTCGGTTCATCATCCTTCAGCATCCGTGGATAATAACTAACAATTTTGACTTGATCTGTGATATTCCCGGAATCCTGATATTTGTAAAAATCCTTGAAGTGATTGATCGTTGCCTCCTTAATAGTTCCTTGCTCAGTAACAATGTTGCCATTAATTTCATTGATTTCCCATACGTGTCTCATGGCCCTGTTGAAACTAGCATAATTATGAAAACAAATTGTATTATTGTCCCCACTTGACAGTCAAATAGCTCTGCTGTGAAGTCTCCATCTTTCTTCGGTAACTCTAAGAATACAGTTTCTTTCAAGTTACCTCTACCAAAGGAGATTTCCTTCCTCAATGTTGGATGAATCCTCCATCAGATGTAGGATCGATACCTTAATACCCTCTTCAAGTTCCTTTAGTTTTTCATTGTTTTTATCCAACTTTTATTTAAACCATTGTTTTGTGTGTTTCTTTAAAACCTTTCATTTTCATACAAGTCTCTTCTGACTTCCCCATTCAGAAAGGAACAGAGGATCATTACATATATCATGAACTAAATTGATATAATCTTGTTCATTCAGCCAATTTGAATTTAATTTGAAAGGAAATGCCTTGTATAATGGTAGAATTTCCAACTGTAGGAAAATAGGCGTGCGATCTGAAATGTAGGGAAAATCTACCCACGATCTAAAGATGCCAACAGATAATAATAATTCTTCAGATACTAGACATCGGTCCAGTCTTCTCACCACCACTTCACTGCCCTCACGACCATTGCGCCACATCGGTACAAGTTTATCCGGTTTGATATCAATCAACTTACTAGCACTCAGTAGATCCCTGAAAATTTCATCTAATGGTCTATGTCGGGCCACCCCACCCCAGACCTCATCCGAATCTAAAACAAAGTTTAAGTCACCCGCTAGGATCAAATTCCTAATCTCCAATATTCCACTATCCGCCACTGAATGCCATTATTGCAATCAATCTGTACAAGGCCCATATATATTTAGCAAAGCTAATTCTCGCTTATCCTTTAAGCACCTTCCTGTTAACAGAATACCGCCAATTGTGAGATAGGGTACCAGGTCATAGACACTTGGATCCCAAGAGACTAGTAAATCCCCCAAAGTGCCTAATGAATTGACCGCACAAGAAACCCATGTAGGTCTCAAAGCATGAAAAAAATCTCTGGATTTTTTAGCAAAAACCAGAGTTTCCTAGAAGAATACAATATCGGGTCTGAATTGATCCAAAAGTCTCCTAACTAATGCCAATTTGAGGATGCCTCCAATCCCTCTAATGTTCAATGAGAGTAATAACATTACTTTGCTCGCACGAGGGCTTTCACTGCTCTAAGAGCCCCACTATCCGTGGAGGAGGGAGTATTTTCAATAGTTTTGGGCATTACGACAGCCAGTTTCTTTCGGGAACTACGGGTTTTTATTGGTGATAGTTCACTCATGATTCCCCTTGACCAAGCAAATTATTTCTCGCTCCCCCAAGGGTGAGTCTGGGAAGGGTTTTCTTCTAAGCTTGTCGTAATATCCACGATTTCCTTTCCTTTGTAAACAGGGAGTTTTGTAGCATTTTTATTATCCTTAATGAAAGGGATGAGTGAGTCGAGAAATGCATTGAGTGTGGGTTCGTCCTGCTCAGTTTCTTTGTAACCCGGCCTCACCTCTATATCCATTTCCTCCACAGATGAAGGCACTGGGTCAAAGTGAGTCGGTTGAGGGATAAGGTGAGGAGACAACAGTGAAACATTAGTCATAATAGGAGGAACAATCGGATCATCGGGAGGGTAGGTAGGTAAAACATCAAATTCCAAGTCAGACACATTTAGGGATCTTTGTGGGCACTCTGAGACCTTCACTGGAGATTTCTTCGTAATTGTATCTTCACTTATATTTAGGTTCCTAGCAGTTTATGTAAGGAGCCACTAAGAGTTATTTATAACATCCCTTTCCCACGGAGTAAGCGAGGAGAATAAATTAGGACAAAAGCGTTTTAACTTACCCATTAGTGTCGTCGGACTTTCCTCCTGCGAATCTCTTCCGAAATCATAGTGTAAAGCTCCGTCTCCGAGTGAATCCACCTCCTCCGAGTGAATCCACCTCAGTGACTCATGAAAAACACTTAACTCATATTATATAATTGTCTTCATATTATATAATTGTCTTTATTGTAATAAGTGTATAATTTTTACATTTAAATCTTTTTCTAACATGTGTCCCATATTTATTGTCTACTTAAAAGTTTAACATAGTATTACTAGCATACCCCCTAAGCGGGCGAATGGGAATGCCGAAGTAAGTTGAGGAAAGTTTTTTAGTGGACCTAATGGTTAAGAACATTTGTTTCCTCATTGAAGGTCGTAGGGTTAAATCAAGAGGGGGTAGGGTATGTACACATATGTAGACTTTAGCAGTCAAACTATTGTAATTGAAATGATCTTATTTGAAGTTGGTGGTGAAGTTGGTGGAGAAAATATTGTAAGTTTTGAAAATAGATGTAAATCCCAGTAGAATAAAAAACTTGATCTATAAGCTATGTATGATCAATAATTAAATGTATGATATATAAGTTATGATTTTATTTTAAAGATGATAATAAAGATGTGGCTAATGATGAAATTTAAAAATAATTTGTTTTGGTCTCATATTTTTTTGTGGATAAAAAATTTAATAATAATATTTGCAAATATCAAAACCAAACCATTATAATTCACTAAATAAATTTTAATATACAATTTAAAAAAAAACTAAATTAAAGCATTGAACCCTAAATTATAATATCACAAATTTGTAACACATACATTATAAGTGCATAAAGGTATATTAAACATATATCAACATAAAAGGTAATCATTATAAAATCGTTTATTCAATGTTATGATGGAAATACAAAAATGTGAATTGCTACATATTACAATATATGGAAAAATAAATAAACTATGGTGTGATTTCACTTGGATTTATATCGTCTCATTTTGGCAAAAATGTC
>ML808494.1:61215-93748 GCA_009831015.1 Picea engelmannii | reverse complement strand
AATGAAAATGTCTCCTTGGTATATATAGGAGACTAGGAGGTATAATTACAACTAATGGCCTAAAGTCGACATAAATAAAATAACATTACTAATATAATATGCCCCAATTAAGAGGTAATGAGCCAATATTAGGGATTAACAATGTTATCGTTGTTTTTGTTCTTGCATGTAGACATGCCATCATTGCTTATGTTCTTACCATCAATGACAAGCACTCTCTTCTTGTAAACATGCCAACAATATCCCCCTTTGGCATTGATGGAAACCCTGAATGACTGCGCTAATCTGTTTGGACCTCCAGTTGTATCATATAGTCCAGACCACTCCTTTTCTCCCCCTTTGACATCAATGTCAAAGAAAACATGCTCCTTCCGAGCTATTGCAGTATGTTTGAGAGGTATTAGATATTCAACCAACACAAACTCTCCCTGACATGATGGATTTTCTTATTTGAGTCCTGTAGAATATTTGTATCTAAACTAGAGTCTTCTCCTTCTGATTCTTGGACCTGTTCATCTTCAACTTCCATTGTATCCTCTGTAGAATACTCAATATTTCTCACCTCTCTTACTAGGACTCCTTCATCAACCTTTTCTTATCATAACTGAATGACTCCCCCTGTCCCTGCTATCTCTCTACCTCTGACTATTTTCCCCCTTTGTTCCTAAAAGGTTAGCTTTCCTTGACAAGGTCTTTCCTCTTGTTATCTCTACAAGATGTCATGTATATCATTTTGTAAAAAAAAATGTTGTTGTTGAAGATGTTGTTGTCCTACTGACATATTGCGTAATTGTAGCTCATACTTTTCAAACAACCCTTGGATCTCCCCATTGATTCTCATCGATCTCTATTACTGCAATTTCATTTTTATTCCATGATGCATACAATCCAAGGCTTTTATGACCATATTCAATCACAAGAAAAAACCACTACAACCACTCTCATACATGCTTTTCTTTTTCACAGACGAAGGACCTGTATCAAGTTTCTTAGGAGTATTGATTTCTACCTTGTTGTATCCAATACCATATTTTTCATTTGGTGATCTTTGACTATCCAATATTTTATCCAGGGTCATGGAACTATTCAAGAACTTGATTTGGGTGTTTGACTTCTCAACCTTCAAAACTTCTTCTTCTAGCTTATAACATGATTCTTCTCCTACTTCTTCCATGGCATAAATGCTAACACAACATTCTTTTATTGTATCTGAATCTTCTTCTTTACTTGCAGGGGAGGATTCAACATCAACATCGTTGTTTGTCCTTCTTCTTTTAGCCACCACTTGTCCTGAGTTTACAGACTTTATCTTACAGTCTTTGGAAAGGACCACCTCTTTACATCCTCTGTCACATATTTGACTTACATTGAGAACATTATGTTTCATCCCATCTATAGGAAGATCATCCTGAGAATATCCTTTTCCATTACTTAAACTCAACATCCCTTTATCCTTGTTTTTACCTAGTTCATCATTTTCTAGGATCACATTTCCTATTTTGATTTTGCTTATAAGAAGAAGCCTATCCTTTTCTCTAGTCATGTTTTTGGAACATCTACTGTCTATATTCTAGGGGTTATTTTGTCTTTGAGCCGACAACACTAATCCACACTTATCACTTTCTTTCTTCTTCCAAACCTTGACATTTTTAGCAGAGGAATTCAAATCTGATTTATATTTCTTTAAATGACAATCAACAACTTTATGCCCATAGTTATGATAGATGTAGCATTATGATTCGTTGACTAAAGAGTCAAAACGATTGTTATGCTCAACCTGTGTCCTTTCCCAACCATCAAGTGATTTGCAATCTGTGGAGGTTTTTTACTTGGGTGTCTCATTTGTTGTTGTGGCAGATATCTATACCTTGAATGTATTTCTTGCTCATATCTAAATTTTAAAGAACAGTTTACAACTTTGTGACCAAAGTTAGAATAGAAAAAACAATATCCATAGAAAAATCCTTCGTACCTAGAAAATGGTTGTCTTCTTTGAGCAGGTCGATTTCTTCCATGCTGATGATTTCCTTGAGAAGGGAGTGCATTATCTCTTTGTTCTACAGATTCAGTCCTGACACCTTTTTCTTTACTCCTCCTGGGCGACTAATTTGTCTTCCTTTGCTTCTGCAGGTTTGTTGTTGTCATTGGTTGTAGATTTGACAAACTTGATGGGTTCTTTGTTTCTTGGCTGACCACTACTTGATCCCTCTTCATAACCCAAACTAGTTTTCATCTTTGGATTCCTTTGTTGATTTAGAATGGTGGCTAATCCTTATGAGGCCTTGATACTTGACATATTTTGATGATACAAGGCTTGAAGCTTCTCCAACTCTTTCCTATTTTTCACTACTTCTTCTTCCAGAGCTTTACATATTGCCTTCTTTTGTGATAACTGTTGTTTCAGAATGTCATCGATTTTGTTTGCCTCATCTAATTCCACTTTTAGTAGGGCAAATTCTTCATCAGGCTATTTACTATCTTTCTCGAATTGTATTAGCAATTATTTTTTCTTTCTGTTCTTAATTCCGAGTCTGTCAATCTCTTCCAGTGCATTGATCAGTTCTCCTTCCATATCAACCACAAATTCTTCATCATTATCATCACAGCCTCTGCTTTTATTATCATAATCCTCTTTGGCCATAAGCATGAAGTCATTTTCCTTATCTTCACCAAAAGAGTCACTATCAATGTCTTCTAAAGAGTAATCATTGTTTACACAAAAACTTTTCTTCCTACCAAATCTTTTGGATTTGTACTTCTCTTTACCTTCAAAGTTTTGGTCCTTCTTCTTGTGTTGACACTTATTTGCAAAATGACCTATCTTACCACAGTTAAAAATTTGAGGGGAAGTTTGCCTTGATATTTTCTTGACCCTTTCTTTAACCTTCTCACAAAGTTTGCCTCAATATCATCTAAATCTGAATCGGTATCCTTGTCTGCTTTAAAAGATGCTTCTCTAGTAATGGATTTATCTTTATTGATTCTGATTTCATATGCAGTTAAAGTAACTAGGAGTTTATCAATGGACAGAGTTTTAATATCATTTGGTTCTTCTATTGTAGAGACTTTTGGATTAAATTTATCAAGCAAAGATCTTAAAATCTTGTGAACTAAAATTGATTCTTCAATCTTCTCACCAAGACCCTTCATGGCATTCACAAGTTCTTCAACTCTCAGAAAATACTTCCCAATGGTTTCATCTTCTTTCATATATAGCTTTTCAAATTGTACTTTGTAGGTTTGAAGCTTTGCATCTTTTACCTTCTCATTACCTTCATAACTGCTAATAAGTTTATCCCACATTTCTTTGGCAGTTTGAAGATGCATCACCTTTACAAACTCGGCTTCTGCAAGTCCATTGAGGATAACATTTATTTTCTTAACATTAAGGCTAAATTATAACTTATCATCCTTGGAAGCTAGAACAACAAGATTTATGTATCCAGTCTCTACTACATCCCAAACATCAACACCTAAGGCCATTAGGTATGTTCTCATTCTAACCTTCCAGAAGGAAAAAATTGTTCCATCAAACATAGGAGGATTAGTGGTTGAATTCCCTTCATGACTTTTCAAGTTTAAGCTTACAGATCTACCTTTAGATAAAATGAACCCGCTCTGATACCAATTGTTGGACAACTGAGAGGGGGGGGGGGAGGGGTGAATCAGTTCTTACCGTGCTTAAACAATTATGCTTATTTTAAACTCTTTATAGAGCACTCAATGACAATCACAATAATGGAGGGAAGTAAGAAATAGAACATTCAACATCTATCACACATATGAAATATACAAAGAAAAATATTTCCTGAGTAAACACATAAAGGGTTAAAACCTCTTCTTCTTCGTATGATAAGTAATCTTTACATTCTGTACATTATCATACATATGAGCTCCAACTCATTGCAAGGCTACAACCTCTGTTTTGCAAGCTGCATCTTCCTGAGAGCACCAACTCTCTATTTTCTCTAGCATCTACTAGAAGGAAGCACCAACTCCCCGGTTTCTCTAGCATCGACTAGAAGGAAGCACCAACTCCCTGGTTTCTCTAGCACCCACTAGAAGGAAGAAACAACTCCCTAAGTATTCCAACACCAACTGGATGGAAGCAATAACTTCTAGTCACACAGGCACTAACTTGTATAACAAAGAACACCAATTCTCCCTTGCACCACCCTTCCACCCTGGTTTCTCTGGCTGCAACCAGATGGAAGCTACAACTCCATGTGTTCAAGAACCCACTTGAACCTCTAAGGACAAGAGTCCTCCCTAGCACCTCCCTAGCACCCTAAAATATCAATCTTTGCTATTGAAACTTATTACAGCGATATAATGTTCATCAATGAATTACCAGTCTCATCATTGTTTTGCTACACTGCCCTGCTCTGTCTACCTCACTGTCTTCCTACACACATGCCTTACACTTTCTATTCTTCTGCCTTTTATGCTTTGTATGCCATGCCCATTCAATGCACCATTCTTCTTTTGTGTATTTCAGTTGTTGCACATTGCCTCCTTCTACACGCCTGAATCACTCTCAACACCAACCCCATCTCTTCTATGTTCTACGTATTTATACTATCTGTGCCCCTTCTTCATCCTCCATGCACAGTGCCTCTTCATGCTCTTGAATTTGCCATGGTTATGCTCATTAGGTTTTTCACTACCACTCTAGTTTTTCTCTACTTCACTCACTCAATCGTCAAAAAGAAAATTGCATCTCGCTTCTGTCCATTCCTCATCTGTTACTAATCTCTGAGTTTTATCTCACACTACACATACTGTTGTTCTCACATTGCGCATACTGCAATTTTCCCTTCTTTACAGTTCAACTAATTTTTCATTCAGAACAACCAACCACACACAGTCACTGCGTGTTTCTCTTAAACACTACCACACCTTCATTTACCCCTCAAATCCCTAGAACAATGCTTCATCAAATGAAACGCTAATCGTCCAATAACCATGATTTGGTTCTGCTAACTGAACCATAACTGAACAATTAATCATAAAGATCAACAATATCACTTCGATCAAATGCTCAAATAACCATCATCGTTGGATTAAATCTGCAGGGTCTTGCGTTTATTTCACCATTTCGCATTTCGACATTTTGGCATTTCTGTGGTGAAGTGTTTTGACACTCCAACTCCTGGTATCTGAAACCTAAACCAAATGGTGTTTTTGGCATTTTGACGTTCTTGCATTCTTGTGGTAAAGTGTTTCGACACTCCAACTCCTGGTATCCGAAACCTACACCAAAAGGTGTTTTTCACATTTTGACATTTCGTTATTTTGCATGTCGCAAATTCCTTTTGTGAGGCATCTCAAATCTCCAAGTCGCTATCTCTGAAATGGAGTTTAGTTGTACTAGCTCCTTTCACAATTTCACATTTCGGCATTCCTACATTTCGGCATTCCTATGGAGAAGTATCTCGACACTCCAAGTCACAGACCTTGAAATGATTGGCGTTTCTCATTTCTCAACTTCAAGACTGCTGTGATGAAGAGTCTCGACTCTTGACTCCTCCAACTCTCAGTATCCGAAACTCCGAAATGGAGTCAGATCAACGGTCCACAATCTTGATGATTCAACAGTGCAGATCTTTTCATGATTTTGAAACTTCACGGGCCTTTGTCGTGTCTGATCAATGGTCTAGATCAATCCTTGATCCGACGGCTAGGATTATTTCATGATTTCACATATCATGAGTTACAAAGGTTAGATCTCTCCTTCCTTTGACCTTTCAATCAGCGAAATGCTAATCTTTTGCCATGTGTCCTCTGGCTTCAACGGCCAGGATCATTTGATAAATTCACGAGCCTTCGTTGTGCCTGTTTCAGGATTTTGTAAGCCCGCCTCTCCTAGGACTTTAAAGAATGTGCAGGTTCTCCTGGATCCAATGATGGTAGGACCATGCACTCATATCTAACGCCTGAGATATGTCCTCCATCTTTGCGTTCCTCCTGTCTAGATTCAGATGTGATGATCATCGAGAATTCTGAATGGGATCTAATGATCACTATTTCTCTTCATTGTTACGCTTCTGATCTTTCCATGCCATCATCTCTACTGATATTCCTTGCCTGCTTGTTTTCCATTGTTGTCTCCCAACTGTAAACCTGCCAACTTCACTACTATTCTTTCCTGTAACCATACCTTCGTCGTTGTTGTTCCTTCTATCAATGACTGTAATCATGCTATTTTTGTTGTTGTTCTTTCCTATAGACATGCCATCGTTGTTGTTATTCTTTCCATCAATGACAAGCACACTCTTCTTGTAAACATGCCAACACCCCTTTAGCCCCTTGATACGCAAAGGGACCACAGACAATAACCATAAAAATAATATCTCCAAAGATTGCTTCTCAAGGAAGAGATTCCACTCTTTCACAAGCTTGGTATCCCTACTCTCACAAGTAAAACACAATCAAACCAAATTTTGGTAGAATAATAGTACTAAGAAAAGTGATCCCCTTTTCACCTCTCCTCCATTTCGTTTATAGAATTATTTTCAATGACACTTATCCCCATGCACAACTGATTCATTTTTTATAATCAAATTAGATGATTATTCACCCAACACATGTGTCACACTCTCCCAAGGTTTCACATGTATTTCCTCTTTTTATTTTATTTAATAGACAATTTCCCTTACATTCTCCAATGTGTTCCTATTTTTTCTCTTAGATGTCTCTTAGTTCCACAAATTCCCATTTAATGAGTGTCCCCTAAATAGATATTAGTTTGATTTTGTCTAGGAGTCTTCTTTTAGTTAGACTTAGTGGTAGATTGACTCAATATATCATTATATGTGTACACCTATTCTCTCATGTTTTAATTTCTTTTCATTTTAAAAATACCCTTTATTATTTTCATGCACACATGTGAATTTACTCAACCTTAAATTCCTTTCTCTATTTTCCTAAAGTTTATTGATTTCCAACTCCCTTAGTCTTATTTAAACTTAGACTTAGAATTAGTCTTAGACTGAGGATTAGAATCTTGTTAGGATTATAATTTTATAATTGATTGACTAATTAATATTTTATTATAACAAGGTCTAAACATTTCATTATTTTCTAGGTCACCTAAATTTATTGTGTCACATTTAATTACACGATGTTCCCTTCAAGACACACCTCCATGCTCCAAGGGTTCCACTTGCCTTTGAATGGTTTTATAATTTTTTCCGACCCTTGGAGTCAACACTCATTTCAGTCGACCATGTGAGAGACTAAGGGCCTCTAAGGAGTAAGGATTCTTCCTTATTGTGCACCCCTTAGAATTCTTCGTGAGTGACTATCTTAGTCTACCCTCACAACATTGTGGACCTCTGTATATAGGTAATAATTCAACTACAATTAAGATCATGGAAGGAGTGCTAGTAGGTTGTGACATGGACGCTACCACACCTCTTCCTCAATTTTTTGGTTTTTTTTCATGATCCCTTTACTCCTTACATGACTTGGATTAACAAGCATTGTCAATTATACATTCACTGACAAAAACAATGTCAATAATCCATGTACATAAATCATATTGAAATCAATCATATATCACATGTGTGTAAAGTGAAACACTCAAACAAAATGCAATCTACTCACTTACTCAATCCAGAGTCCAAGGAAGTCCATTGATGCTATCAACATCCATAACCTCTCATGTGTCCCACACACTCAAGAGAATGCGTCAATAATATTTGTCAATAGATATACATCCGAAAGTAACATATAAATCAAAATACATCACCGTCATCACATCTAACTCATAATCAAAACAAAATCATAATGTGCCATAATCAGATCACTTGCACACAAGTGTCCTCAAAGAATAAGTCAATATAACTATGATTAGTAGAATAAGATGTTATATACACCCCCTTTTGTTTTAAACTTCATCCTGAAGTTTGTACATTTTATAAATACAACTAAATAAATGTATCTAACATAGATATACATATACAATCTATCAATCAAATAAGCATTTTGTTGAAGCATCTCCAATGCGTCGCCCCATGTAACCGAGTGTGGATTATAATTGTCCCACTAGAACTTGACCTGGTCGACTATTCAATGTTGTAGATGTCAATTTTGATGGTCTAGGATGTGAATTGGATCTGCCATGAGAGCACCCTCATCCAACACCTGGAAAGAGCTCATGTCAACAAGATGTGATGGATCACTAGTATAATTTAGTAAAACAAATACATGAAATACATCGTGCATATGTGTAAAGCCCTATTTAACAAAGCCTAATAAAATTCGTAATTTTAATCATAAAATTTCTTTCAACGTATAAGCAATTTCATTATTCATCATATAAGCATATTCAACAACATGATGATAACCACCTAACACAGCATAATAACCAACATACATACCTCTAACTGATACTATTTTTCCATCTCCATTTGTCCTCGTTGCTCTGCCCAAACTCTGACCAAGCTTCTCTGCCCAAACTTTGCCCAAAACCGAATCTTTCCTCCCTACCAGCTAGGAACAGAGCCTATCTGGCTCCCTAGCTCCAGGATTCTGTGAGGATTCTTGGCCCCCGAGCCCAAAACTCCTAGCAACTGATGCTCCCCTGTAACAGTCCACCCCAAACTCAAAACCCAAAAAATACAGTCCCTAGTCTCAAAATAATTCTTCCTTCCCTCCAAACTCCAAAAGTCCCTCCCCCGAATGCCTCCACCCCCTCATATCCTCCTTCCCATTCACCGCCTCCTCCCTTAATTCAATGCCACCCACCTTATTCCTCCATTCAGTGCCTTATCCCTCCATTCAATGCCTTATCCCTCCATATGTTAAGTTTCCTATTAAATAAATTAAAAATTATTAAACTTTTAATTCGTTACCCAAACATTAAATGAGTTAATTAATTAATTAATCAATTAATCAACATATATTAAACAATAATTAATTAATATTATTAATAAATAATCATTATTTAACTAATATACATTAGGATGGTTAATTATTTAATTAATTATACTTGATAAACCTTAAGCAATTATTTAACTAGGGTTGTTACATACACCCACCGTTCAGGAAACTTCGTCCTGAAGTTAAAGTATTTTATGATACAAGGGAAAAGAAACATGGTTCACACATTCATAACAAATAACCGACATTATCACTAAGTAAGCCAAAAAACTCATACATACTAGTGTATATGTGCAAGAAATGCATGTGTAGCTAGTACATACAAGTCTCGTGCCTGTACTAATATCAATAACTATCATCTCTATAGTAATTTCCATATGCATCCAATCCATTCAACAAGACTATTCATTTTATAAAAGACAATAAACCAATGAAATGTTTGCGAAATCCTTTAATTACAATTATCTAGCTCAACAATGTTATTTAGACAATTTGTAGTTTAGTTACATAATTATGAATATTCATACATATCCATTTTCTTTCTAGAAGGAAAACATTAAATTCCACCATAAGACAAATCTCCATGCACTCTCAACAATTTCTACTCATCCTTCCTCCCTAACTTACATCCATCTCCATTCCTATCCTTCCTCTACTAGACTATATTGGAGTGTCAACTGTATTGACCTAACTCCAAATAGAACCCGTAAGTGGGAGTGTCACTATCTTGAATAAGCTTCCCCAGTAGGAAACTGATAGTCATCATCACACGTCTAAAGGAGCATGAACTAACACCGCCCTCCCATGACTCCAAGTTTTGGAGGATACACGGTGGGAAATGCCTCCACCTCTCCTAACAAGACTAGGGTCCACACCCTACAATGGAATATACAGTGGCACCGTGTTGTTGGGAATTTTGTCATCGTCTATTCAGTTTTGGGCAGTCTCACGACCTAAAATCCTGCGCCAGTTGACATATCATAGCAATGCATCCAAACCAATATAATTTCACATACAAAGATTCATACCATATTGTTTCTCGGTCAGTGGTCATGACATCCACTTTCATTATCATTATCCCTTGGCTATTTCATAGCCCAATGACCTGCAGATTAGTCTGTAACACAAGCTCATACGCATCTATGCATTATTATCATGTAGTTGCATATAACTAAAATCTCAATTTGGTATCCCCGTACCAACAACTTTAACATCAAGTTTTCAAGTTAGAAATAGATCTCATAATATCCCATAATTCAATTAACATTACCCATTCATAGAATTATCATTCACATAATAGATTGCATCATATCCAACATTAACCAAATACATTTAAGCATTCATAAACTTTTACATTCTCACAATATATTGCATCATATCCATCATTATCCAAATACATTTAAACATTCATAAAATTTTACATTCTCACAATATATTGCATCATATCCATCATTATTCAAATGCATTTAAACATTCATAAAATTTTACATTCTGACAATATATTGCATCATATCCCTCATTATTCAAATGCATTTAAACATTCATAAAGGTTCATACGTCTTAAAAGTTCAAGTGTATCATTTAATAGTTTCACAGTGAATAGAAAATAAACATGTTTAGGCCTCAGGTAATCCTGGTTGTCTAAGTCAAAAGGTGGTGTTACATACACCCAACCTTCGAGAAACATATTCTCGAGCTGGTCAAAAAAGTGAGGGATAATCT
The DNA here is from genome assembly GCA_009831015.1 of Picea engelmannii. NCBI lineage: Eukaryota > Viridiplantae > Streptophyta > Pinopsida > Pinales > Pinaceae > Picea > Picea engelmannii. Next base: position 83,140 of record ML808494.1, on the reverse strand, counting down.
TGTCGTAGTGTCTCGGCATCCTCCCAAGTAGCAGATCCTAGACTGTACTTGTCCCACTGGACCTTAACTTGGTCTACCAAACAATTCTTGAGTTGTCTAACTCTATGGTCCAATATGCGCAACGATTCTACCATGAGGGTTCTTGCATCCGATACCTGCAATTCCTTCCAATTTAGTTTATGTGATTCATCAACAACATAATTACGTAGAACAAATACATGAAAAACATTATGGTTTTTATGCAAGCGGGGTGGGAGTATGAGATGATAGGCAATGGATCCAATTTTCTCTTGGATTTTGAATGGTCCTATAAATCGAGGTCACAAATTTGTTCCCTTCCCAAACCGAATTGTACTCTTATTAGGCCTGATATGAATGAAAACCTGATCTCCCACTTTATAACCTCGAACAGTCATGTGTGCATCCGCATAACTTTTCTGTCTATTATGTGCTTCCTTTAGTCTCTGCCTAATCTGAATCACCTGTTCCTCCATCTCTTGAATCAATTATGGCCCAACTGTTACTTGGATTTCCAATCTATCCCAACTCAATGGTGTTTTTCATGGCCTTCCATATAGAGCTTCGTAGGGTGTCATTTCGATGGAGCTATGAAAACTGTTATTGTAGGCGAACTCTACCAAAGGTAGGTACTTCTCCCAATAGGTTTGATTATCCATGATATACATCCTGAGCATGTCTTCCATGACTTGATTTACTCTGTTAGTTTGCCCATATGTTTCAGGATGTTAATTTGTTCTTAAGTTCAACTGAGTCCCCAACACTGACTGCAAACTTGTCCAAAACCTAGAAGTGAATATTGAGTCCCTATCTGAAATGATCTTCTTAGGTATCTAGTGCAAACAGATGACCCCACTTACAAGCATGCATGCCACATCAGTGACATCGTAAGTGTCTCTAACTGGAATAAAATGAGCACTCTTGGTTAACTTATTAATTATCACAAGAATGGCATTGTGTCTATGAGATGTGAGTGGCAACCCCACAACAAAATCCATAGAGATGACTTCCCACTTGGACATAGGAAGATCATGTGGTTGTAGGAGGCCTGTCGGGTGGTGGTGGTCGACTTTCACTTGTTGACACTCTAGGCACTTGGTGATGAAATGGACTACATCGCACTTCATGCCTACCCAGAAGAAGAGTTTCCTCATGTCTGCATACATTTTCTTCACACTTGGATGCGCACAATAATTGTCTCTATGGGCTTCCATCAATATGATGCTTCAAATATCCCCATCTTCAGGGATGTACATCCTTCCTCGATATCTCAATAGTTCCTCTACTTCCAGACTATATCCTTCATACTTTGGATCTAATTCCCTCCCACTCTAGAGGTTTGAGGTAACCTTTAAATACCAACTATCTCCAAGGAGTTGTGTCAACACACGTTCCCTCATATTGACTTTTACGGGTACCAAGGAGAAGACATGTGGTCTCCTACTCAAGGCATTTGCGACCACATTTTCCTTTCCCTTGATGTATGAAATACCAAAATCGTACTCACTCATAAACTCACTCCATCGCCTCTGCCTGGAATTTAGATCCCTTTGAGTGAAGAGATGTTTTAAACTTTGATGGTCCATTTTGAGCTCAAAGTTTCGCCCCACAAGATAGTGCCTCCAAAGTTTCAGAGCTAGCATTACAACTGCCAAATCCAAATCATGAGTAGCGTAAAGATCTTCGTGTTTCTTCAACTTCCTTGACACATAAGCTATCATTCCTCCATCCTACATTAGCATGGCCCCCAACCCTTGCTTCAAGGCATTTGTGCAGACTGTGAAGTCCTTTTCCATATCCGACACTCGTAGAATTAGTGCACTAGTTAGTAACCTCTTAAGCTCGATGAATGCACTATCACATTCTTTTTTCCATTCATACATGACCCCCTTGTGCTGGAAAGTGGTGATGGGTTTCGCTATTTTATACAATCCTTCCACAAATGTTCGATAATAACCTGATACCCCCATGAAGCTTCTTACCTCATGGTCATTTTTCGGCATTGGCCATTCCATAATCGCCTTTACCTTTTCTGGGTCCACAGAGATTCCTTCACCAGAAATGATATGACCTAAATAGTGGATTTCTCTCTAGAAGAAGGAACACTTCGACAACTTCCCATACAATTTGTTCTCTCTAAGGCAGGACAACACCACTCGCAAGTGTTCCTGATGTTCTCTTTCGTTCTTGGAATAGATGAGGATGTCATCTAGAAAGACTTGTACAAAATAGTCTAAGTACTTCAAGAATACGCCATTCATGAGGCTCATGAATACTGCTGGCGTATTGGTTAATCAGAAGGATACTACAACAAACTCGTAATGACCAAACCGAGTTCGAAAGGCAGTTTTAGGAATATCACCTTCCTTAATCCTTAACTGGTGATACCCTGATTGCGAATCAATCTTTGAGAATACCACTGCTCCTTTCATCTGATCGAAGAGATCATCTATTCATGGCATTGGGTACCTATTTTTCATTGTAGCATGGTTCAAGTCCCTGTAATCTATACACAGTCATAAGGAACCATCCTTCTTCTTCACAAAGATTACTAGTGCACCCCAAGGTGAGACACTGGGCCTTATTATCCCTAAGTCTAGTAACTCTTTCAACTGCATTTGAAACTCACAAAGTTCTGGCGCTGTCATCCGATACAGAGTCTTGGAAATTGGTTCTGATCCAGGTTTTAGCTCAATAGTAAAATCGAACTCCCTTTAAGGAGGTAACCCTGGTAACTCGTTCGGAAAAACATCTTTAAAATCTGACAATAATAGGTACTGATCGAAGAAGGGTCCTCTCCTTTCACTCACTACTTCCACTACATACAGTCAACACCCTTGCCTCATGCACCGCTTAACCTTCATAGTTGAGATAAAGTGTAGAGACACCTTTCTCTGTACACCCTGGATCTCTACTGGCCTTCCTTCATCATCAACACAAATCGATGGGCTTCTAACCAATCCATTCCAATGATTAGGTCATACACCCCAAGAGCAGTAACGTAAACCTTCAACCTGGTAGTACACACTCCCAGGTCTACTATACAATTATCAACACTAGGTCCTATGACTTTTTTTTCCCCTGAGGCCATCTCGACTTGTTTAAAGTCATCGTGCTCATAGGCTGCCAACCCATTCTTTTCTAATGCTGATGGCAAAATGAAACTATTTGTATTACCATAATCAAATAAAATCTTAAAATTGATATGATTTAGCATACCTAATGACTCCACCAACGTGGATTGATGTTATTCCTGGCGATTATTAACCATTGCATAAATCTGGTGGCTGCCACTTGCTCTTCCCATCGGGGCCTTTCCTTCTCTGTGCACAAATCCTGATTGTAACTATGGGCGGTCATGTTGGTAATGGGGTCCTCTGCACCCCCAATAGGTAACACGGGATTGAACCTGCGTATTGTTCTGTGATTGTCTCTTAAATGATTTCCTTCCCTTGGAACCCCTACCCCTACTAGCTTTCCCCTGAGATGGTCGTGGACCTGCCTGTGTCGTTGGTGATGAATGGGATGTTGCACTAGCTGCCATTGAAATCCCTGCGACTACTATCCTTTGTGCGACTCTATTACCATATGGAGGTGACCTTGATCCTCCTCCACTGGGAAACGTCCTAGTAGCCTTCCCCATGAATCCAGGACAATGCATAAAGGTTGGTCTCGTACCTCCAGTTAAGTTCATGTGTTCCTCCACATAACGTGCATTTTCCACAACTTCTGCTATGGAAGAAGGTTTCCACATTCGCACCATAGCCCTTATCTTAGGGTTTAACCCATAGACAAAGAATTATGCCTGTCATTGGTCATTATCCATGTATGAAACATATTTGACCAATTCCATAAACCTAATCTCATATTCTTCTACGGTCTTGTTGTTCCTCATAGTAAGCTAGTAGATATTTCCTTCAGAACCTCTCCTCAAAAAGTTCCCAAGATATATTCTATGGGGTAAGATGCAATAACCTTTCCAGGTTTCCCCACCAGTTCAAGGCACTGTCTCTCAACTGAAAAAACATTATCTTCACCTTTGAAGTGGACTCATAGTCTCTTAAGGCAAAACACCTTGTCATGCCTTCCAACCATGCTTCTGCACATTCACTGGCATGACCCCTGTAAAACTCTGGAAGTTTGATCTTCTGCAGTTCTCTAGTGATGTCTTCAGGTGGAGGTGCTCCCCCTGAATCCATTGACACTTCTATATTATCCATTCCATATCATGGGGGATCCACTTCGATCCTTGTTGGTTGAAGACCCTTTAAAGTCTCATTTATGGTCTCCAAAGAGTGCAGTATGAGAGCTAGTTCAAGCGATGGTGGTGGTGGCACTGGCGGTCCCTGCGATGATTCCCCTCTGCCTCGATTTCCTCAAGTCCTAACCATCCTGTATAATTTAACCTGTATCAACCAAAGTTGTCAGGGTGAGTTTAAGGACATTTCACATTTTCACAACTTAAACTAGAAAACAAGGTTAGCCGTAAGTTTTTTTTACTTGTCTGTAAAGAGACGCTACTCTGTTTAGGGGAGGTGGCTAGGTTAGGCTTAAGAATATAAGCTTGGTGTCATTGCCTAAGAAAACTACTGACTCCCTCTCTTGATAGCTATGCTAGCATCACACCACACTCGTCAATTTCTCTAATTTACCTGCATAGTGCGCATGAAGCCCCCCTCCCACTTATCTTGGTCTAAGTCCTTAAACTTTGCGTTTAAAACTAATTAAGGTGATTTTCAACCTAATGTTGATTAATTATTAAGAACTAATGAATTAATCACATTAGTTTTAAGCCAATATGTGTTTAAACCTAAATTTAAACATATGTTTAAACTAAAGGACTTATATATGTTTAAACCTATATAATTTTAAACCTAAGTTTAAATATAATTTTAAAATATATAATAAACATGAGTTTAAACCTAAATTTATATATATATGTATATATATATATAATTTAAATATTTATAATAATTTATTTATTTATTTTTATTTTTTTAATTCAAATTTAACTAATTTAAAACAATTTATATTCAAATCTAACAAAAATTTAAACAATAATAATAATAATAAATATATATAATAATAATAAGAATAAAAAAAAATAAAAATTATATAAAATTATAACAATAAAAAAAATTTAAATTCGTAACGGCCATTGCGGGTCCTCGCATGAGGCCCACGTGCCCCCCTCCAACCTTCCTTTCACCGACTAAAACCCTACACACCTTCGAGGCTCTCTATCTTAACCCTAACTCTACACGCCCAACCCTTCCTTTGCCTATCATTCAACCGCCTCCCTTCTCTGCACTCTGGTAAGGGTTTTCCCATTCAACACCTGCATGCCCCCCTCCCACTGTATTTGCATATGCCTGGTGCTTTTATTTGGTTTTGGTGACTTATATGTTGACTGTGTGTTGTGGTTGTAGGTCGCATGTTCTTGGTGGAGAGGTCTCAGTTCGATTCTGGTGGAGACGCTTAGTGTACAATACAATAATTCTTCATGGCCTCCTCCTTTGTGACCTAGTGCTCGATCTGGTGCTCCTCTTTTGTGGCCTGGTGCGGGGCTCTTGGTTTTGCTTCACATGCGGAAAATTTTGGTGCTTGCGTTGAGCTTTGGTCATTGTTGTATGGATTCGTGCTTTGACGTGTGGACTTGGGCTATGGCTAGTGCTTGCGCTGAGCTTTGGAGATACATACCTATGACATGTATATATAGGAAATGCTGAAAGATACTGTTCAAACTAAAACATACCAAAATGTAATTTATGAAAATTCTTTCCTCTTCAAAGACAAAGTTGTACTTGATGTTGGAGCTGGAACATGGATATTATCGCTTTTTTGTGCAAAAGGAGGAGAAAAACAAGTCTATGCAGTTGAATGTTCTCACATGGATGGCATGGCACAAGAAATTGTTAGAGAAAATGGCTACAGTTATGTCATTACCGTTCTGAAGGGAAAAATCGAGGAAATAGAAATGCCTATCCAAAATGTAGATATCATAATTTCAGAATGGATGGGCTACTTTCTCCTCTTTGAGAATATGTTGTTACATTGTGTTATATGCTCGGGACAAATGGCTGATTCCAGGTGATATTGTGGTTGGCCGCCAAGCTTAGCGTTTGGTATTGGGCATTGGGCGTTTTTTTTTAACTTAAATTTGTGTGTTCTGGTTGATGCTAACCTGCATTGTGTTGATTGTAGGTGCTTGGCTGCTAGGTTTTGGGTGCTTAATGATGGTGTACAACGCACCTGTGGACACGCAGAGCACAAAGGATTCCACTACAACTCGACGTTTGGGCTTTTTTCTATGTGTTGGTGTAGGTGTGAGAAGAGACCGAGAGTTCGAGTCAAGGGTTAAATAGTGTGACCGACGCGGCTTATCTCAATTGATTTCAGGTTCCATTTGTAAATATAGTTGGATGGGCATTCCGAAACTGTAGGGTTGGAAGCTATCGTTGAGTGCCTGGATCAGTGACACAAGTTTGGCAGTTTTGCCAGAAAATGCTTCAATATGACGAACCTAACCTTTTCAGCGAGCTTAATTCCTTCAGGAGAAGCAAAGTTCCACTCTAGCAAAGAGAGCTAGTAAAGATGTTTTATATTCCCCGAGTCAGCTGAAACTATTGACTCTAAACTTTCCATTTTCCATATGGATTTTTGGTGACTAAGCCATAAGCCTTAGTCTAAACATTCTACCTTTGGGTTTTTTTTTTGGTTTTTTTCTGGTTGGTTCTTTTGTGGGGATGTTATCTGGTTCAAAATTTGGTTGGGGATATTATCTGGTCTTCTTCTGGTTGGTTCGAAATTTGGTGTTTTGGTTCTCTTTCGGGATATTATCTGTTTTAAGATGATATTATTTGTTTTATTTACTCATAAATTGGCCATAAATCATCAAAATCAACATCTGTAGACATGAGTGGTTAACTCTGTATAATCATTAGTTTTAGAAATTGTAACTCTGTATAATCATCATTTTAGGAAATTGTGGGAAATTGTTTGATTGGTTAAGTCTTTAATCTGAGTCTCACATGAGAAATTATTTGAATGAATGGTTGAGTCTTTATAATCCAAGTCCCACACATCCGTTTCTCACAAAATGGAAACTTCCTTACCATCGTTGTGGTTCTCACCTGCTTTACCTGTCATTACAAGGTTCCAGGCATATACCTATGATTACAAGGTTCCAGGCAGAAAGTTTACTTGGTGAATGTGTGTGGAGCCTGGTTATTGTTTGTACAGGGTTTTTTCTATGAAATTTACAAATGTCACGTTCCTAACTTCTCTACATGTCACTCTGTACTCCAAGGTTCTCCAAGGTTCTAGGAAGAAAGTTATTTTCATTAATACTCTCCTTCCCTCATTATTGAAATCCCTTCTCTTCACTTTACAGTTGGTTTTGTAGGGCCTTAGCCTTCTTCTCTTTATATTTGATTACTGTAATGGTTTAGAAAGATTCATGAGGGCTCAGATCCGTGCATATGTGGTGCATTTTTCACTTTAGTTATTTCAAAGAAGTCGATGAATATCTCATCTGTGTTGCCAATGTCTTTGAGAATCTCCTCGTTCCAAAACTCGAGTGGAAACAAATAGAATGTGATCCACTCTGGTGACTTGGAGAATTCCTTCTTGGCAATAATTTGAATACATCACATAAAACAACAATTAGTCATGAATCTCAATATTGCAGAACAATCTCTATTTATGAAAAACTCATAAATCTTGTTTGAAAAGCTCATCTATCTTTTATGAGGTTTCTTAGAGTTTTTTTTTTTAACAGGTTCGCAGGTGAATAGGTGTTGGTTCTAAAGAAAGAAAATTCATCAGTTGTAGGTAGTCCCTTAAGGCTCCAGTGCTTCAAACTGAAGCTCTGATACCATGTGTAAAGCCCTTTTTAACAAATCCTAATAAATTTGATAATTTTGATCATAAAATTTCTTTCAACGTATAAGTAATTTCATTATTCAAAATATAAGAATATTCAACAACATTATGATAACCACCTAACACAGCATAATAATGAACATACATACCTCTAACTAATGCTATTTTTCCAACTCTGTTTGTCCTCGCTGCTCTGCCCAAACTCTGACCAAGCTGCTCTGCCCAAACTCTACCCAAAACCGAATCTTTCATCCCTGCCAGCTAGGAACAAAGCCTATCTGTTTCACTAGCTACAGGATTCTGTGAGGATTCCTGGCCCACGAGCCCAAAAATCCAAGCAACTGATGCTCCCCTATAACAGTCCACCCCAAACTCAAAACCAAAAAAATAGAGTCCCTGGTCTCAAAATAATGCTTCCTTCCCTCTAAACTCCAAAAGTCCCTCCCCCAAATGCCTCCACCCCTTCATATCCTCCTTCCCATTCACCTCCTCCTCCCTTCATTCAATTCCACCCACCTTATCCCTCCATTTAATGCCTTATCCCTCCATTCAATGCCTTATCCCTCCATACATTAAGTTTTCTATTAAATAAATTAAAAATTAAATGAGTTAATTAATTGATTAATTAATTAATCAACATATATTAAACAATAAATAATTAATTAATAAATATTATTAATAAATAATCATTATTTAACTAATATACATTAGGACAGTTAATTATTTAATTAATTATACTTGATAAACCTTAAGCAATTATTTAACTAGGGTTGTTACAATATGCCTCGAAGAATCAGGAAAGGCTAGTTGATAAGACATGGGTCCTTTCTTTTCCACAGCTTCTAAAGGTGCCATGAACCTAGACTCAATTTTACCACCCTTTCCAAAATTGATGGAAATCTTATTCATTTTTACCCGCAAGAAAACTCTATCTACAACCTGATAACTGAGGTTAATGCGATGTGTATCAACATAAGTCTTCTACCACAATTGTAGTTATTTAATCCTATGTCTTATCGATTTCATTTTTTCTTCCATTTCTTAGATCACTTCTAGTCCTACAAAAATCCTATCCTCTAGTCAATCCCAACTCAGAGGTGTCTGACACTGTCGTCTATAAAGAAACTGAAAAATTTCCATATTAATCGTACTCTGGTAACTATTGTTGTATGAAAAATTTACTAATGGAAATAATCCCTCCCAACAACTATGTTGATCCATCATGTACATTCGAAGAATAACCTCTAATATTTGGTTTGTTCTTTTTTTTTTGTCTATTTGTTTCAGGGTGATATGTTGTGGTAAAATTTAATTCCATTCACAAGGCCTCTTCGAAACTAGTCCATAACCCTCATGTAAACATCGATCCATGATCATACATAATCTTTCTTGGTACTCCTTGCAACCTCACAATCTCACTAACAAAATTTAGCTATGGCTCGTGCCTGATATGTTGTACACACTAGAATAAAGTTTGCACTCTTCGTCGGAGTGTCAAAGACAACAAAAATTGAATTGTGTCTCCTTGTTTTTAGTGGAATTCAAACAATAAAATCCATCAAAATGATTTCCCATTTCGATAGAGGAATAACGTGTGGCTGTAACAGTCCTTCTAGATGTCTATGCTCAACCTTCACTTGCTCACATTGTGGACATCTTACCATGTAACTAAATATGTTTGCTTTCATTAATTTTCATAAGAATAAATGCTTAAGGTTTTCCTTCATCTTCATAACTCTTATATGAGCCATTTATATTTCTCGATGATCTTCTCCTAAAATAAAAATTCTTAATTCATCATAAGGAGGTACGTAAATTCAATCATTATACCACAAAAAATTGTCACTATCAAATGAATATACTTCATTCTTTGGTATTGTTAGCATTGATAGTCACCCTCATATTGCAAGAGGATAAACCCAATACCCATCAAATAGGTTTGTGAATGTAGATTAATAATAGAAGGTCAAATGGACAAAACTGAGCATAACAATGTTTTAACACAGAAAGTCTAGGCTAGTATGCATAATCAAATGAGTTTTTGACTATTTATTCAGTGAGTGGTTTAAGAATAAAAGTGAGTAGATGGAAGACTTTGTGAGGAAGGTGGATAGTTCTACTATAAGAATCAATCCTTATGTCATCTAGGTGGAGAAAAACCTAGTCACAAGAACTTCTTGAACTAAATTTAAAACACTGAAAAACATTTACAACAACATAATAATAAAAAATTCATTATAACACAAGCATAAACTCTGATAAGGATCATAAAATAATGAGAATTTAGGGTAAGAAGAATCAATATGATGAAAAAATTATGACCTCCATTAATCAAAATATCTCAGGTCTCATACATAAACCAGAGTACAACTTTGTTTAGTCAAAATATTACAAAAAGGGAGCTCTACTCAACCATTTGAACCCAACATAACATTATTCTAATGTATTTATAGACAACATAGTAGACAACAACTTGAGATGAGAGTTGGCCTTCCTATCCTAGGATTCTCCACAAAAATCTATTAATGTAACATCTGTACAAGTGGATCTAACAAACTTCTCGAATCAAGGAGCCTATTGGCAACAACTCTAACAAGATATAAATGATATGATTTGGTGTTTATTGGGAGCATATCCTCCGGTGCCATGTGTTCTTCAAGCATTTCTGGTGAGCTCCATATGCCACATGTTGATCATTGGTTCCCTCCAGATCATCAAAGATAAGAGGAGGAAACAAATTCAAAACTGTTCACTGTAACAACCATTTCGTAGCGTCATTTCGTAGCACAACTCGTAGAAGATTTTGTAGCGTGTGCCTATGTAAAACTGTTCTTCATTTGATTTTGTAGCGTATTCAGTAGAATATTTCATAACACCTTCCTGTAACACTGTTCTGCAATGAATTTCTGTAGCAAACTTCCACTCTGTATCTAGCTAGGTTATTTCGTAGCGCCTTCAGTAGCACAACTACAAAACAGTCTGTGTGGATGATTCCATAGCACCAGATGCTACAAAATATTTTTGTTTTATCTGTGTCATGTAACGAATCCTTGAAAACCCAAAAATTCTTAGTAGATGGATTATGAGCCTGTAGATTCCTCTAGTAGGATAAAATATAATATTTCCCTTAACACTTCAATCTTGCAAAAACAAATCACCATAAAAAATGGATCTTTTATACTCTCCATTTTATCTTCTCAATATGACACTCCTCCTTGTTGCAGGAGAACTTCCCTTTGTCACATCAACATTTATTTCATTTGGAGGGGCACCTCTTTCTACTGCAGGGGAATTTCTCTCTATTGCAGCTTGTGATAGAAAATTTAAATTCTTGTGGGCTAGATCATCCTTGAAGAGATGCAATACTTCTTTGATATTTTTGTTTTGTGAATGTATGCTTATGGTTTTCCTATACAAAGTCTTAAATTTCCTTTGGAGAGGCAATAATATTCTTGTTGTAAACCTCGCCATATCAAGGGTTTCATTATACATGTCCATGAGCTCCTTCATATTCCTTCTCTCAATCAATCTTTCTCCCGTCAGACAAGAAACTTCCTTCCTTGCATCCATAAGTTGTCTAATCAATCTTTTTAAGGTGGGATTATCAAGAGGAGTGATGATGTTTATGACTTCAGCAGGATTCTCAATAGCTTCATCCTTAACTTTGTCTTTCTTTTGAATAGAGTCTTTGGTCATGACCTCAATAGGATTCCCAACAGTGTCACTTTTACCTTTAACTTTATTTGGGCCTGAATCCTTGTGTATGAATTATGTTTCAACAAATTCCTTGTGGGCTGATGATCCGGTGAAAGGAATCCTAACTGTGGTCTTAGTTGTTGTAGTAGGTGAAGGAAAATGCAATTTTCTCCCAATCTTGGCTGTGGTTTTGGATGATGACGGAACTTCCTCTACTTCAGGTGCAAACTGAGGTGAAATTTCTCTTTGTGGGGAGTGATGGACTTCCCTCTCTTATTCTTCAACTTCCTTACGAACTTCTTTATCTTGAGAAATAGGTTTACTCTTTCTCTTTTTTCTTTTTTCTTCTTGGGAAAAACTTCTAGCTGGCAAAGGGATCTACACCCTGGATTGAGGGGTGGAGGCTACATCTATCTATAGATTTGTAGAGACAATGAACTATTTCCATGTATGATTTATTTTATTCAATTCCTCCATTACAAGCATCCTGATGAAACGAGAGTGGAAAACACTAGTGTCCACAGCCTTGGACTTGGATTGGACTCTATCAACCATTTTTCCCATACTTCTAAACAAATAGAAAGGGATATTCATTAAATCCTTTCCCGTGAAGTGTAGCAAGAGCCTAATGTGATACGGGTATATCATGTTGAATCTTCCCTCAAATTTAAATACCTCTGGATAACTTTCAACATTTTTTCAAAACCTTCAACCAAGTGGCTCCTAGGAACTGCCTTTGACAAATTGTCTTTCTCATAATCTGGCTTGAGAAAATCCTTAGAAAATGATGCATTGAGAGTCATAGATTTGAACCACCTCTCACCAGTGTGGGGTATCTCACTGGTTGTTGCAATAGTGGCCTCAAATACATCCATATCAAGGGTTCCTACCTTGGTCTTAGTGCCATCAAAGTTTAAATCAAACTTCCTTTCTACTTTAGGGTGTCCCCCTCTACATGTTTTGACAGAAATATAGGAAACCAACCGTTTGGAAAATCTCCCTAATCATAGGCTAAACATAAAATAGGTGCATGTCAGAAGGATAAGTCCTGACCACTCTCCCACCCTTGTGAGATTTCTTCTGTTGGGGTGTATCCATTGATAGAAGCAGGAGGTCAAGTACTGTAATGCTATGAAAGGTAAGGAAACCATAAAAAGGAAAAGCCTTTAAGTTTTGACAGGCGATTCTTAATTAGTCTTATAGGGCTTTCCTCCAATTCACTTATGAAATAATAAGAGACTGGTTTGATGGCTGGAAGTGGGGGAAAAAGATCCTCTCGAAAATGATATGCATGAAGACTGTACTGTCCAATTTTAAACTAACATAGGGCCACCATACAGTGTCATCATAATTTTAAAAGGCAAGGGCTCCTAAACTCTTCACTACAAATAGAATTTGAGATGAAATTATATGATGAAACAGTGAATATGGAAAGCCAATGATGGAGTTGTGAGCATAGAAGAAGAGATTGGTTTGATAGGGAATTTGTAGCCCTGGAACAGGGGATCGATAGCATAGTTTAAGAGTGGTTTATGTAGCGCAATGTGGAGAACATGATCCAAGAGGATAAATGGGAATTCAAAGATATGAAGCAAATTGACTCGATTTAAGTGGAGGAAAATGTTGGTATGCAGATGGCTAAGAAGTTTGTGGCAGAAAAGGTAAATGGGCTAGTAGGTGGGAGAAATTGTAGTTTGCAGTGCCAGATGCTACCAAAAGATAAGAAAAAAAACCTTAATGATCTTCAACAGAGATCGGGTGTCTCACGAAGTACATGGTCACCATAGCTTGATAATTGTTGGTTTCCAGCAAACTTGGAGTTGTTTGCAACCACCTCAGTCTCCAATTAACCTCGGTCATTTAGTTCTGTAGCGTAATCCATAGCGCTATCTAGACTAGTAGTTTTTGCAACACTGAGCTAGGAACACGATTTCAAATTTGGTAAACAATTATAACTTCATAAATGACCAAATCACGATATTCCTTTTGAGGATAAGGGTGTTGAAAAAAATGAACAAGCATGACATTAGCTTCATAACTGTGAATGATGGTAAAGAGGGATAGTATACAAAGTTTCACTAAGAAAAAAACTATTGAGTTGGTAGCATACTTGACAAGGTTTCATTTGACTCCCTAACGGGCAAAGAGATAGAGTGGAGAGGTTCAAGCATATGAATGGATGGAGTGACATGTCAAGTTTGTGGAGTCATGGGGTTGATAGTGTTGGTTGTCAAGTCAAGTGATGATTCAAGGATATAAACCATAAAATGAACTTAGGTCATAAACCATAGGTGTGGGTTAAAAATGTGAACCAAGTCCAAAACATTTATTTGTTTAAACTAACCTAAGAAAATCATAAAGAGAAAATTAAAAAAAAAAAATTCAAAGAAAGACTAATGGGTAAAAATTAGAACCTAAGGAGAAATTTGACCCATGACAACTTCATGTGATAACGAGTACCATAATGATATCTTGTCCAATATCATACTTGACTTCTTTGTACCAAATATCATCTCTCTGTAAAGTTAGAATATTTTCTCGAAGATTCGTCTTAAGAGGTATTACTAATAATATGTGTGGTCTTTGACTCAACACATATTCTAATTTGTTCACCGTTCCTTTAATGTAAGTAATCTCGAAATCATATTCTCTAAGTAGTTCTCAACAACTCCTTTCTCGCATGTTCAAGTCACTCTGAGTGAAAATATGTTCTAGTCCACAATGATCAATATTTAACTCGAATTTTCGTCTGATAACACAATGTCTCCAAACTCGTAAGGCATATATGATTTCTAATAAATCCAAATCATGTGTGGCGTAGTCATCCTCATGTATTCTTAATTTCCTTGAAATGTAAGAGATCACTCGACCGTCTTGCATCAAAACTCCACCTAAACCTTCCTTGGATGTGTCTGTGCATACAAATAATTCTTTGTCCATATCGGGAACCTTTAGTATCAGTGTTGTCATTAACAACTCAAGATTTTGAAATGCTTCTACACATTTCTCTGTAGATACAAATTTCTTATTTTTCTTTTGCGATTCTGTAATCGTATTTTCTATCTTCGAAAAACCTTTGACGAAGTGTCAATAATAACATACTTCCAGTACATTCATCGGTCCAGGAAATTCCATAATATCCTCTAATTTCGTTGGATCCACAACTATACCTTCTCCAGATATGATATTTCCCAAGTAATGAATCTTTGATTTGTAAAAATAACATTTCGATAGCTTCGTGTACAAGTTTTTTTCTCTTAGAAATTGTAGTACCAATCTCAAGTTTTTGTCATGCTCTTCTTTCATTCGAGAATAAATAAATATGTCATCAATAAATACTTGAACAAAATTGTCTAAGTTTTCATGGAATACCCCATTCATCAAACTCATAAATGCAGCCGAGGAATTTCTCAATCCAAACGGTAAAACAATGAATTCATAGTTTCTGAATCTCATTTTAAATGCAGCCATGGGGATATCTTCCTCTTTAATCTATAACTGGTCATATCCTGATCTCAAGTCGATCTTAGAAAACACATTTTCTCCCTTCATATGATCAAATAAACTCTCAATCCTTAGCAACAGATATTGGTTCTCGATCGTATCCTTGTTTAATTGATGGTAGTCAATACAAATCCTCCACGATCCATCCTTCTTTCTAACAAAAATAATGAGTTCTCCCCAAGGTGACACACTTGGACATATAAGTCCCAAGTCTAACAATTCCTTCAGTTTCATTTCCAACTACTACAATTCATGCGTTGACATATGATATGGCATTCTAGAAATCAATTATGTTCCAGGTTTCAAATCTATGGTAAACTCAAGTTTTCTTTCTGGAGGAAAACCTGGTAGTTCCTATGGAAATACATTTGCAAACTCTAATACTACCATAAGGTTTTCTAATCCTTCCACCTCACCCTTTGATCCAGGTGGATATCGTTGGCCACCCACCTTCTCCAACTGGCCCAAAACATGTTTCTAACAATTTTGGCAATTTACTATTTTTAGTAGGTTTTAACTTCCGAGGCCATTTTGAGGGTCCAAATGAAGGTTTTTTGAGATCGATGTTCTCAATGATAGCCAAAGGCATGATTGAGCCCCCAAAATGAATCTCCTCGACAATACCTTTCCAACGAGCTATCACACGCCTAAAACGGAGTTCGTATGCAAAAGTTACGACCCCGAGAAGTTGATGTACTCACTTACCCAAACGGGGCCCACATGACTTTTGGCGCTTCATCTCCTAGGGTTAGGTTTTTGGATGTAAAAGACTTTTGGCATTCCCGTTTATTGTAAAAGGGCCTTCAAATCCTCATTGTAATCACCTTCTTGCGAATGCGAGTAGCTGTCACATCTCTTCTCAGAGATAAGCTACCACCATTCTAGTGAGTCTTTCACTCTGTATTTTTACAGTCTCTCTACATTTCTCTGATTAATAGAAATCATGTATTACTGTATATCTGTGTTTATGGTTGCGTCTCTCATACATTTCTATTATATTATTGAATATCTGCAATATCTCTGTACATTTCTTTATTATATCTCCGCTCTCATTTCGTGCCGAAAATAATCCGGATCACCCTTTTCATTGAGCGCTAAGATTACATATAAATTGCATCCCTTGCTCATACTCTTTTGTATTTGTAGGGAATAAATAAACATCAAGGACAGTCCTTGGTTTCTTCCTCTAATTACTCTACTCTGGTCCATCTTTCAAACTTAACTATTTTTTCTTAAAAATTACCCAAGTTAATAGTACAATCAATAAACTTTCCTCCAACTTTTTTTTTTCTCCCGATGCCATTTCTACGTATCTAAATTTGTCTTGCTCGACTACCTTTACCTTAATATTTTTAAGCGTTGCACTAGAAACAAATCTCTTTGTAGCTCCTCGGTCTATCAAAATACTAAAATTTTTAGCAGTGATCATACCTAATGTCTTGAGCACAATGGACTAGTGCTCAGCCTGATAGTTATTCACCGTTGCATGTATCATGTGGGCCTTGCCCAAATATCCAATTGTAGTGGGTCATTATGATCTGGTCACATTGGCCTTCCCAATAAGATAATATCATTGCTAATGTGGCTCTCCATATGTCCAACATCCATTCTTCGGTGTGGTACTCCTAGTCCCAGAAGTAGAAGTTGTTGGCCTAAGAGTCTGTTGTACTAGTGTGTTCTACTAACCAACACTAAACTACTATTGTTGTTGTAGAGGATGTTTTTGTTGCTTCTATGGTTATTTGTAAGGAGTCTTTTATTGAGGATCCTCTCGATGTGGTGTCGAGAATACTGGTCCTCGGGGCGTGTCACGATGCCCATATGTGTGTCTAGATGGTATCTGATGTTGTTGCACTCCTAGTGTCACTGATCCTATCTCTCTCGAAGGGGTCCTTCTGTGACCACCACTATTCAACTCTTCCTCAGAAATGAGGTCCTTCTAAACTACATTGTGCAATTTTTTAGGCATCGAGATCCTCACCTTCGCACAAATATTCAGGTTAAGGCTGAAAAAAAGCTTATTCACCTTTAACTTATCCGTTTTCAAATGTGGAGCATACATGAGTAGCTCCATCAACCTAGACTCATAGTCTACTGTATGACTACCCTATCATAAGGCATTGAACTCTTTAAGTTGGCACTCAATGAATTTATCAGACAAGTACCTCTCGTGTAATGGTTCCTTGATCAATTCCCATGACATGTCTTCAATGACCATGTTTAGTTGAGGTAGGAGTTTCTTCCACCAAATTAGAGCACTCCCTTTCAACTAAAATACCACCATGCAGACATTCATGTTGGAGGTGTAATCATGAAGTGCAAAGCAGATGATCATGTTCTCTAACCATGCCTCGGCAACTAAGCCATCTGTAACACCCCAGAACTCGAGAAGTTTCACTTTCTTAATTTCTTTGTGTATGTTACTACTACCTATGGCGAGGGTTATATCCCTTTAGCGAGAATACTCTCACACGAGGCATACCTCTTCCTCCTACACCGGTCCATAAGGTATACTTCCCTTGCGTCCTCTAACCATGATTACCTACATGGACAAATTAAAAACTTATTAGTGATACATCTTTAATCATTTTATTTAACACAGTGGAAGGCATAACCATCCAGTGTTGCAGGGTTGAACCTGCTGTGATACCATATGTAACACTCCTCCTATGAGTGTAACAATTTTCTAAATTTACCTAAAAGTGTCTCATACATTTATTTATTTTTAAATTAAATCATCCTTCTCTACATGATAAGATAGTATTATGGTTGATTAGTAAAAAAAACAAACATATTTATTCCAAAGGTGGATCATTTATTATTTATCTTGATTCAATAATTCACAATAATAAGAATAAAAATAATCTATTTTTAAGGTTGCCAAGCCACACCAAATTGGTGTATGAGACCCCCTTTGTTTGTGGGACAATGGACCCTCCTCTGCCCAACTATTTGAATGGTAAAGTCTATGGAGGTATACATACCCTACCCCACTCTGGATTTGAACTTGTGACCTCTTAAGAGGAAACACATGTTCTTAACGATTAGGCCCACTCAGACTATATAATACTAATAGCAATAGCAATAATCAAGGTGCATAATAATACTTACAACAATGTATTATGCATAAGATAGAGTAGATTATAATTTATTATTTTCAAAATATCTTAACTTAAAATTTATTAGGTGTGTAAGATGGAGCAACCCTTTAGAAACTTGAGCGAGATTACTCAAGTTTGTAACAAGGTTATATTATCTTACACTAGCATAGCCACAAGTCACTCGTGGGAACGTCGAAATAATTGAGCCCTGAGCATTAAATAACCGGAGAACAAATCCCAACCAGTAAATAATAGTTGGAAAATCCCACCCAGTAAATAATAGTTGGAGTAAACTTGGGCTCTTTAGAAAATGAAACGTTAATCATTCAAAGGTGGCAATGAGCTAGCCATCATAGTAAATTTTAAATATGATTAAGTAACAGTAAAAAAATAAACATGTAAACGGATGTCTTTATAATAGTGAGGAAGTTAGTGATTGAAATCACAACAATTGATTTATTGGGACGACTAAGAATATTCCAACAATATTTAATCTTGTCCATACAAAACTGATTAAGTACTAAAAACAGATTAAATGTGCCCATTGTCAATAGGTATATGCATTTCAGCGTAACAAGTTGATCATATAGCCAGTCATAAACATAGTTGTTCCTTAATAACTATATATATATATATATATATATATATATATATATATATATATATATATATATATATATATAAGGCTAAGAACTAATTCAGGTTTGCTTACGACAGTAACGTACCAGTAAAGTACTTCCTTTAGCTAATGAAGGGCGATAAGATCAATTTTTCGTAGTAGTACCCTTAGATTAAGGTATACGTTTATGTTAACTGCAATTATCATCATGATCCATTTACCCATCTATTTAAGAATAAGGATTATAGACACGTTTTATTCATATTTGATATTAGAATAATTTAAATACCTAATCTTTTCTATACCTAATTCTTTTAAAATGTGAAAGATTCTTATAATAGTTACTATATATTGTATTTCCATATAGATAATATAGTCATAACATTATCATAATTACCACCAATTCCTTCAATAAAAAATTTTATCCTATGTACGAAGATATATATATATTTAGTCTATGGATGCTTTCAAAGCTTAACTTGAATATATATGATTGTATTTTCTTTTCTATTAGAGACTGAAAAGAAATAATGAAATCCTTTCCAAGTAGTAATTAACGAATTTAATCGTATCCAGACTTATATAATTAGGAGTAAAGAGATAGAGAGGGTATTATTGTATAAACATAGTTTCATTAAACTGCTCATAACTGGTTGTATTAATTTAGCATTTAAGCTACGTAGGTTTATGCATAATCGTTTCATGATTACAGTGACAACAATAGTATTAGAAAATGAGAGTTATTCAATAGCCCCGTTTTCAAAGGAAAATCAAGTCATTCAAGAGTACGTTAACTCTCTATATGAGATAATATTAAGGAGCAGAAGGCACGTTAACAATTGATAACAATTTGTTTGTTCTTCTTTATTGAATCATGTAATTAACCACACAAGATGTCAATCAGTTATCGTGCTAACACAGTTCAAGGATTACTTTTCAACCTTATCTGCTGGGAAATAAGACTATCTTGCTTCCTCATTTGTTTCAAGCAAGAAGTAGCGATTCCATTAGGATAACTAGAATTCTCAGGAGGAAAACAAAAATTCAATCGACTTGAAACTCGGCGCGCAAAAACGACCAAATCTAGAAGGACTGAAATGCGATGGTTCATATGTAGACTGCTACACATAAATTTTAAAGCGAAGTTCCAGCCTACCGGAACTAACCATGAAGTTCTGGTTGAATCATAGGTTTCTTCTAGTTAACTCGAGTAATAACATCGTTATGGAAACAAAACTTTACGCCATCTAGCCGTTAAGAGGGATCAATCTTAGCAAGGTCCAACGATAAAAACATTATAGCTACAACACTGAAATTTGTTTTCAATTCCGGAATTTAGTCTAACAGTTAGTAAAAATCTGAAGTATGAACGATTTACCATCCAACTTCAAATTACAATATTCATCTAATCTCTAAGAGAAGGAAGACGACAAGTCTACGCAATAGGAGCACTTTTGAACCGGTAATAAAATTACAAAACTACTCTAGAGAAAATTAATATTACAACTAACAAACAAATCGAAATCTAGTTATTCTAACCACTACTAGAATGGGGATTCTTTCATTACCCTGTTAGGATAATCTGTAGAATTATGGAGATGTTATCACTAATAAGAATGTTATCTAGTGAGTGTCACGTTTTCTTTTATTATGCTGAAAGGCGTACACCTATTGACAATGGGCATAATTAATGATCTTTTAACCTTATTTAAGCTTAAACCCTAATCTGATGGCTAGCATTGAAGATGTTCGCATATTCTAGATTTTACTTTTTTACATTTACCTAAGAATACTTAAAAAATTACTCTGAACATATATATTTGACACGTTCAAATGATTAAGAATATAATTGACACGTTCAAATGATTAAAAATGATTAATATATATGCATACCACGTTTATATCACTCAACAGTTTTTATGCTAGATCACCATTCGTTTCTGATGCCACGACCTCCACCCATTACCTCCCACATTATGAACATTCCACGACCCCACATTATAAACATTCCACGACTTGAACCGCCACAACCAATTAGATGTGAAATGCGCGGAAAACCTCGCCAAGCCGGAGAAGAATCTCAAGAGTTCCCACAGCTAGGAATCGGCGGTAAAATCATCATATAATAATCAGACCATTCGATCCTCAATATTCTCCGTAGGCTCAACCGAATCCATTAATGTTGAAAATGAGCGATTGTATTTTGCGTCCACGTGGTCCCTGATAGCGGGACGTCTGCCCGGGCGAACCGATAATAAAATCAAGAATCACAGGAACACTTATCTGAGCAAGAAGTTGAAAATAAACGAATGGCAACCCAAGTGGTCGGAAAATCTGAAGTCGAGACCAGAATTTCCTTCTCCGTTGCAAAATCATGTCTTCAAAACTATTCCAGTGAAAACAACGGCAGTCTCTGGAGCGCTAATACCAAACGGTTACAGTGTTGACGAGAAGAATGATAGGTCAGATCAATCTTTGAAACCGTGTGATGTTAAAGAAATTTCAAATTCCTGAGAGCTACATGTGGAAGATTCTATCGCAAGCAAAGATTCTAAGGGCATTGTCCTTACCGTGGATGACTTCAACCTTGTTGAATTGATAGAAGTTAGAAACTCTACCGGCTGTATGTGGAATTTAGCGGACCAGCAATCCTCACATCACCAACATTTTACAGAGGAATTACCTAGTAAAGAAGAGAAATTATTGGATTTGAACGAGATATTCTCTCCCCACTGCCATTTTCTCTCTTTTTCATCTAATTTTTCAATAGATATTCCATCAGCAGTGTTCTATCCGTTAACACCAGGTACCTTTGCCGCGGGAACGAATGAGTGGGAAGACATGTGTTGTGTCCAACGCAATATACAGCACGCCAACACTATTATCGTAGCTGATGGCAGGAAGAACTCAGCGATAAGAAGCAGCCTGGAGATTACATTGACGAGCTAGGTTATTTACAGCAACTGACAGCATAGTCGCTGAGCTTGCAAATCACTTGTAATAATCGTTTAAGCTGATTCGTTTTCGCATGGAATTCAAATGTTTTGCGGATGGGAACTGCGGCTAATTTAAAATGAAAAATGAAGCATTACCAAAATATATT
>ML808494.1:27049-61165 GCA_009831015.1 Picea engelmannii | reverse complement strand
GCATTAATCAAGCAATGAAAATAAACTAGGGAATAGACACAATAATAAATCAGCTTTACAATGATACAAAAGAACCTTCGAAAGGGAGACAATCTAGTAGACAAGGAGGTTTGATAACAATTTCTTAGATAATGAGAAATATAATTACTATCCCGAAATTCTCTATCAACAACTAAAAACCATTCAATTGATTTTTCAATATTGGTAAAAATTTAGTCTAGGTTAAACATGTTAAAAATAATCCTAATTCAGAGTAGTTCATAAATTTCCATTGTTTTGAATTGAAAAGGAAATGAATAGAGATCGCAAGTCGCATTAAGAAGGTTTTGGCTTGATTAATCGTTGCGTTAACTAGAGAAACATTCACTCCGATATTAGGTTCATAACTAGCGTAGAGAGTAATTCAATTCGTTACAGCTGAGAACATACATGTACCATCCTTTACACCATTTAACTTAACAACACACCTATATATTATATAAAATATCTATGTCCTTTAATTTGTTCTCCCAACAAAGTTTACAATGGTTAACAACAACAATCACATATACATTCTTGTTCAAATTTCTTCATATCCAATTTCGTGTATACTAGTTGTATTTGGAAAACATAATTTAAATCTTACAACAATCAACATTTAGCATATACATATAGCTCAAAGCTCCACAATATCTAACATAAAATAGATTTAACTATCATCAATTATCAACAATCATACAAGCTGAGTTCTAATTAACAACAATTTTAAATCTTAATGGTGATGTTCAGTGTGAAGCATGTGAAATAATACTATTTGATCTCCAATCCAGAGACTTCACTAGTACCTCCTAGCCAATGCTATGGGTACTCTTCTCCCCCTTAGCGTCACGAGCCAATGCTATGGGTACTCTTCTCCCCGTTAGTGCCCGAGCTGCAAAGGGGCCACACACAATAACCAGAAAAATAATAGCACCAATTATTGTTTCACAAGGAAGAGCTTCCACTCTTTCACAAGCTTGGTATCCCAACTCTCACAAGTAAAACATAGTCAAACCAAATTTTGGCAGCATAAGAGTACAAGGAAAAGTGAACCCTTTTTCTCCTCTCCTCCATTTATTTTATAAAATTATTTTCAATGACACTAGTCCCTATGCACAAATAATTCATTTTTAATAATTAAATTAGATGATTATTCACCCAACACATGTATCACACTATCCCAAGGTTGCACATGTAATTCCTCTTTTTATTTTATTTAAAATCCAATTTCCCTCACATTCCCCAATGTGTTCTTATTTTTTCTCTTAGATGTCTCTTAGTTCCCCAAATTTTCATTTAATGAGTGTCCCCTAACTAGATCTTTGTTTGAGTTGGTTTATGACTCTTCTTTTAGTTAGACTTAGTGATATATTGACTCAAGATACCATTCTATGTGTACTCTTATTCTCTCATGTTTTAATTTATTTTCATTTTAAAAATCTCTTTTATCATTTTCATGCACACATGCGCATTTACTCAACATTAAATTCATTTCCCCTCTTTTACTAAAGTTTATTAATTCCCAACCCTTAGTCTTATTTAAACTTAGACTTGGACTTAGTCTTTGACTTAAGCTTAGAGTCTTGTTCGGCTTCTAAGACTTAGTCTTTGACTTAAGCTTAGAGTCTTGTTTGGCTTCTAAGTTTGTAATTTATTGACTAATTAATATTTTATTCTAGCCAGCTCTGTGCTCCTATGGTGCCACTCTCCTTTGACTGGTTTTGTAATTTTGTTTGAGCCTTGGAGTCAACACTCCATTTAGTCTACCTTCTCACAGACTAAGGTATTTTAAAGAATAAGGATTCCACATTATTGTGCACCCCTTATAATTATTCATAAGCGACTATATCAGTCTTCTTGACGCCATAGTTGACCTATCAAACTAGGTAATCATTAACCAACAGGTCATGGGGATGTTTCCGCACCTCTCCCTCATTTTTTTGGTTTCTATGCATGACCCGTTTACTCCTTATGTGAGTTGGATTAGCAAGCTTTGTCAAGCCTACATCCATTGACAAAAATACTGTCAATAATCCATATACATAAATCATACTCTAATAAATCATATATCACATGTGCGTAAAATGAAATACTCAAACAAAATGCAATCCACTCCCAGACTTAATTTGGAGTCCAAGGAAGTCCATTGATGCCATCAACATCCATAACCTATCATGTGTCCTACACAATCAAGAGAACTTGTCAATAATATCATTCAATACATTTACATTTAAAGGTAACATATAAATCACAATACATATCATCATCATATATAACTCATAATCGAAATAGAATCATAATGTACCATAAACGGATCACTTGCATGCAAGTGCACTCAAAGAATAAGTGAATATAAGTGTGATCCGTAGAACGCTATGTTTGATATTTTTCTCAAGTTCAAATTTCTATTATTCTCTTGCTCCTAACTGGGTTCAAATAACTACTTCTTTGTCCTAGTATGGATAGTTTATATTTACAATAGAATTTGATTAGGTGCTTTATTTTCTACATTCTATATTAAAAGATCTTCAAGGAAAGTCTTAATTCACTGTAGAAAAACCTTCATACGGGTAACTAGACCCATTATAACTAGTCATAATCACCATCACAAATGGATAACTGTCTAATTGGGACCATGACTCAGTGGTGTCCTTAATGTTGATCATGGTAAATTTTTACCATCAACATTTTTTGCACTAGGAGGGCCAAGCTGACAAGACGGTCCATGGAGTCATTTGTTTTCAATTCTTTTTATTTTCAATGAATCCTTTCCAAACTCCTATTTGGAGACGTATTTGGAAAAGTGTCATGCAACACTACATTGAATATAGTTAAAATATTGTAAAACACAAGTTTGATGGTGAGGGTGAAATTACTACATATGAACATATTAATTATTTTATTCAAAATTGTATTTCTCATGATATAACTCACAAATGTGTTATGTGTAGGATTTTCACCTTGAATTTCAGAGGTCACATCAAAAACTGGTGTGACACATTGTCGGTCACGCCCATTCATTCTTTGGAACAATTTATAGATGATCTTTTATTTTCTTTTGAGATATATGATTATGATAGATTATGGAGTGAACTTAATGATATTAGAATGGAATGAGATGAATCAATAGAATAATTTTCTATAAGGTTTATTCATCTCTGTTGTAAATTTTCTTTAAATGATTTTCCTTATATTAGTGAATGGTTTCACCATATGGTTTCTCTTTCATTGGAACATGATCAATATGAATCTTGCATTGATACTCATTCACATATTCATTTAAAGGATTTAGAAGATGTAGATGAACATAAACTTTATTCAACTTTTTGCACTTTGATAGATGTTGATCATGAGGAGAATAATATTTCCCAAGTACATATAACTTTTGATTGTTCTTGTCCCCAAGGTCTATACAACTCAGTGATGGAGTGCGTTGTTAAGGAATTTCGTAAGTGAATATGATTGGCTCAAAACCCCTCGTGACACCTCAAATCTAACCATGTTAAGGATTGGTGTGGTCCAAGCTCGGTGCGATCTCCCGGTGACTTTAATGTCTTAGATGCCCTTAGGTCGTGACATCTCAACCAAGGAAATACCTCTCCATGTCAAAAAGGTTCACGATTACCAAAAACAAAAAACTTATGATTGTTCTTCTCCATCAACATATTCTTTAATTTTGAATACAAGTGAACAAAGTTGTCATATATTGGAAAATACTAAAACTAAAACTATCTTAACAAAGAAAGCGATTCTATGTGAAAGTTGTGTTATTAATATAAAAAAAAAAAATTGATAGTTTGATTGATGATAATCAAGATGAATTTATGGGAGATCCTATTATTGATCATCCTTTTGAATCGCCAATTTTTGAATGTTCCCATTTTGATAAATATCTTGATATACTCTCATATTTACATTTAATAATGAACATAATTTTACTTTGAATAATGCTCTGTGTTCAAAAGAGACAATCACAAATATTGATCAAGTTATGCTATGAGAAGAGACTACTACACTATGTTCAAAATTGAAAAAAATTGAAAACATATATAAATATCTTAATAAAAGTCGAATTACCTTTTGAAAAGATTGTTTCTTTAAGAGATGTCTTTCATTTTATTTAATATTCCTATTATTCTTTGTACCCTTATGTATTTTATGGTTTTGCTTCATAAATAATCATTACATGTTATTTGGAATCTAATTTTGCATGGCCAAAATATAATAAGCTACAGTTTATCAATCATTTATATTTAAGGGATGAAAAGAATACAAATCCTTCCTATGAATATTTTAATATTATGTCTTATCCATATTCTGCATGGGAGGATGGAATATCTATATAAAACATATTTTACAAAATTTATTTTATCGATTCACATATTTTTGTGATCAGCGAAGAATCTTGTAAGTGAAAATTTTAACCAATCAAATGTTGTTAATGTGCACTATCCCAATATCAATGACTTGGCTTATACAATGAAGGATGATATATTTTACACATTATTTGATCCTATTAACTTATTTGAAGTTAATTGTTTGAAACACAAGTTTAGAAAAACTCATCAAGGACACGAGACACTTCAGTTTCAACTGACAGTTATGTTGGGCGTTCTTGTTTTCTTGCTCAATTTTATGAATATGAAACAAATCATAGCAAGAATTTTTCACAAGATATTCTTCACGACTATTTTACACATGGTCTAGACTCATATGTAGATTCTTTCAAACTTTTCTTTAATTCTCATTGTATGTATGATGATAAAATAGAAGCTTGGTTAGAGAAATATTTTCATGAAATATTTCCTATAAATATTATAG
The DNA here is from genome assembly GCA_009831015.1 of Picea engelmannii. Lineage (NCBI taxonomy): Eukaryota > Viridiplantae > Streptophyta > Pinopsida > Pinales > Pinaceae > Picea > Picea engelmannii. The sequence continues at coordinate 56,326 of ML808494.1, read as the reverse complement.
TTTTTTCTCATTCATGTTTGATACAGATTTGGGAAATTTAATTGTTTCTTCACATCACTTATCATTATTTCTTTTATTGTTTCTAATTTGTAACATACATATGTTTGCAACTTTAAAATTATATGATTGGATACATTGGAAATTTGATTTTATATAATTTTTAATGTTAATATATATTAGAATAGGTTAGTAGTCTAGTTTGTTTTTTCTTTTACAAATATATTATCTTTCTTTTATTCACTCAAATAATGTAGTTATGAAGGAATACGTCTTCTCTTATTCACTCAAATAATGTAGTTATGAAGGAATACGTCAGACTAAAGTTGAAGCTAGGTTATCAACAAGATATATTGAGGGACATTTTTCATGCCTATTTTTTTCTCCTAATTATTATTTATCGTATTCACAATCACATTCAATAAACATTACTTTAAAGTTATATCTTTAAATTTAAACCATTATAAGGACTTTAATGTAAGATGTTTTAGATTATGAAAAAAGAATCTTAAAGAGAGTAAAATGGGAAACAATGTGATCTTAATTACACATAACTTTTAATCTTTTAATTATGATGTGTAACTTATTTAATGAGGCTCTTTTGTTTCAATGAATATCATTAGTGTAATTTAGTTTAGCATTTATTTTAGAATTATGATTGTTTTTAATAAATAGTTTGATTAACAACATCTCATACATTGGTTAAATAAATTTGTATCTTTTACAATATTCATTTAAATGAAATAATGTATTAATGTGCAAAAAAATGTAATATATTTAATAGGGATACAATTCAAGTTTACAAATGATCATATCTATCATAATCTAATTTCTCTTTTCTATTTTTTAACCGTGATAGGTTACAATATTTGTTTACACATTCTTTCTTGTTGGGATTTTTTTTTTTTTTTTTTTTTTNATGAGTGTAGGAATCTATATTACTGAAAAGATTATGATACAAAAGCGGGGATCCAAGTCCGCCTACAAGGAAACTAGACCAGGGGATCCCTAGATGTGCAAGTTTATAGTAAGGAGGGATGGTCCTCATCTTCCACCAAGGGAAACCAGAACAAACCTTCCATGTTCAGTTTGAGAAAAAACACATACATAAAAGAAGAAACTAAAACATCACCCTAAATGAAGGATATTTGAGCTAGCTTGACAAAGCCTAGCCTTCCTGCCTTTAGACTACCAACCCATTAATCCAAAATTATGAAGTGTTTATGCACCTGGGGGTGCTCCTTTTGACCATTCTCTTCGATCTTGTTATCTTCCTTTTGTGAGGTCGTACCAGTCTTCCTGATTTGAGCTGGTGTACTGTGTCCATCAGCAGGCGTGATGTCCATGTGATGGAAATAACGTAAGTAGAGGTGGAACTGGGATGCCAACTTCTCCAACTTGCCTTTTTGGTCCTTCTCAACCTCTACTAATAGTTTGGTACTAGGTTTCAAAGTGTTGATGCAACATAGTATCTCGTCCAACATTATCTTGTTTTTCCTGTTATCCTCCTCCCTGGCTTCTTCACTATCTGACACAACTTTCCCGACCATCATCTTAGTTAGCCAGGCCATCTCCATGGTTTTATGGTAAAGGGTTTTCCTGGGTTGCATGACCCTCGAATCAGTTACCCAGTCCGCTTCCTGTACCAATGCTTCCCGTGCTTTACCTTTGCACTTGTTCTTTAATTATTTTTTCCACCGGGTGATGGTTTCCTTCCCCTTTGGCACAACCATAGTTTGAAAGGTGTCCTTTGCCTCTTTCGCTGCCTGATTCATTCTTGCTCCCCGCTGCGAACTGTTCGGGAATTCACTCTGAGGGGGGTTCCATTTCCTGTGTGTTTCCTTTAGACGCGTTGTCCTCCTTTTCCTGTCGCAACTCCTGTTCTGGTTATTCGGCCAGTGCCTCACTCCAGAGGTAATCTCCCTTTCCCTTTTTCTCCCTCTTTTTATTGACCTTTCCCTTCTACGATCCCATCCATTCCATCTTTGTTTGGTCGCGGTGATGAGCCCTTTTGTCAGCTCTCTTGTTAAGGCTCGTATGATCATGATGGATCATCCTTTGTCCTTGTACGATCACTGCCCTTTCTTGCTTGTGATCTGACTGGGCTGCTATCCATACCTATACTTTTCAAGGTGGGTCAATATTGGTTATCATCATCCCCTCATTCCTTACATCATTCATTACATGCGACTTGTTTCTTGGCCTTTCACTCATGATTTCCCCACACCTCTTACTGGCATAATGGCCTTGCTTCTCGTCATCTCTCTGTTATTGGTTGTGATATTTCATGATAATTGGTGCCATCGTGTTAGCCACTCCTATTCTTCCTAGAGCCCACATATATTTTGAGAGGCATTAAGATGTTCTCCTCGATGCGACCTTCCATGCTTAAACTGTCTTCACAAACTTTTTCCGCAAGGTGGTTGCAGTCTATTCTGAGTTGCCCATTCAAAATGTTGATCCAGGTATCATATAGTTCTGGTTCTTCCTTGTCAACCTCCTCATTAGCAAGCCTATGTGCTAGAGAATTCGTTGACCTGCGCACCTAGCGCAACTCCACTATATTCAAAGTTATCATATGCACCTTGATTTTCTGTAGGGAGTGTGAAATGTGTCAGTGGAGTTGAACCTTCCCCACTCTGGTGCCATTTTGGAGACTTTTCACTGTGTTGATAACTAGGGTGGAGTCACCTTTCGTGATGGTGTTTGTCATCCTTTCTCGACTTAGGATTTCAAGGCTAAGTTCCAAAGCTCCAAATTTCACCACCTTGTTGGTTGCGATTCTCATGCTCCCAACATACAGTTAGATGATGTTGTCTCCACTATCTATGATCACTCCACTAGCCACTAACACTCCTAGATTTTCTTTTGTCACCCCATCAAAATTTAGTTTGAGGAGCCCTGACGGAGGAGGAGTCTAGTTGCGGGATCCTATCTGGAGTTGCGGGTTGCACCCTACAGGTATGTTGTTGCATCATTCTTTTAGATGGAAAAAATCAAGGATGCGGGAGAATTGGTCTGTGAGTTATGCTTTCTGCGTGTTTCAGTTGTGGCTTTGCACTGTTTCTCTTATTTGAGAGACTATTGCCTCCTTTATCCTTTCTGCCGGTATTTTTTCATTCCTAAAGATGCGTTAGTTTCATTCTTTATAGATTTCCGAGATGATCATCCCCGAAGTTAGATTCCAACAAAGGTTCACCATTTCATTTTCATTGTATCCCTCATTCCAGTTGTTGATGGTGGCATTGATGTTCCCTCGAATCCTATTGGATTGGAGAAAGATGCTTCCCGCCCAATATCAGATATCTCTTGTGTAATTTCATTCATCTAGGAGGTGGTTAGTTGTTTCCTCCTTGACGTGATAGATATGGAAGAAAGAGGGGCCTATGAAACCCCTTTTCACGAGATTCTCCCAAGTTAGAATTCGGTTATGTAGAACTAGGCATTTGAACATTTTGATTTTTGGCCATTGGGAAATTTTCCAAATCTTTTCCGAGTGTTGCTCCGACTTTTCTCGGTCCTGGCCCACGATGTAATACTGTGCTTCTTTTAAGTTTAATTCACCCCCATTTTTCCTTCCCCACTTCAATTGGTCCTCTTCTTTTGAGACCCCAATTTTCCTTTTCCCCAACTCCTCATCCATATCCTCCATCTCGTGCTACCATCCCTTTTCTTCTAGTAATGATGGATTTTTTTTTTACCTTGCCCAATCATTTCCTCTTGAAGCTCCTCCCTATCCAAATTTTCAATTCTGGGTTCCTGTTTCCATGAGTCCTCCCAAAACCTTGTTCTTCTACCATTTCCGACTTCCTAGAACATATGTTTTGGGATGCAGTTCTTATTACGTCAGCCGATATTCCATATGGCTAATCCATCCCTTGTTCCCATGAACCGAATTCACTCCTCGTTGCTCATGTTCAAGGAAAGCTTGGCCTTCCAGAGGTTTTCCCATGACACCGATTTGTGTTTTTCCCATCTTCACCAGATATTTTCCAAGTAGGTTTCATTGGTTACCTGTGGGTCTTCTAACCCCACGTCGCCTTTGCTTTTAGGTCTGCATACCTTGTCCCATGCCACCAGGGCCCACTTATTTTTAATTTTATGTGCCTCACCATAGGAAGTCTTGTTGTATGGATCTTATCTTTTGTAGGATTCCTTTGGGGGTTGGGAACACTCACAATGTATACACTGGAGTTACCTGTAGAACCGTTTTGGTGAGTATAAGCCTTCGAGCCAAGTTTAGGGCTCTGAATGTCCAATTTTCTACAGTCTCTTGCAGTTTGCTCATAAATCCTTCCCACATATCATTTTTGCAGGCTCTGTCCATCCGGGGGATTCCCAAGTATTTCATTGGGAGCATTTTATGTTCAAACCCCATAATGTTGGCCAAGTTTCATTGGATTGATGAGTTAGTGTTGAATAAATATATCATGGATTTGGAGTGGTTGATTTTCATCCCCGAGGCTTCCCCGAACTCTTATAAGATTATTTTTAAATCGTTTTCTTCCTTTACCGTGGTTGTGCCATGGAGTAGGGTATCATCAACAAATTTTTGGTGTGTTGAGGTTGGAAAATGTTTAAAAGATTTGATGCTTTTTATTTTACCAGTTGTAGTTTCATTTTTTATGTTTCTCCTTAACCCTTACATCATTAGAATGAACATGAAGGGGGATAATGGATACCCTTGTTTTATGCCGCTCGATGGATAGAAGGGTTTGGCTTGGGATCCATTTATTAGTAGGCAGTAGCTTGTCGTGGAGATTAGAGTGACTATCCAGTTGATCCAATGTTATTCAAACCCAAAAGATTCCAACGTATTAGCCATGTAGTGCCAGTTTATTTTGTCATAAGCCTTCACCAAATCAAGTTGGATTATCATCCCCCCTCTCTTTTGGATTTTCAATGCGTGAATAATCTCATGGGGATGGATGATATTGTCCACGATTTTTCTTCCTTCCACAAAACCCGCCTATTCTTGTGAAATCAATGTGGGAAGGAGTGGATTGACTCTATTGGATATGGCTTTGGAGATTATATTGTAGACTACATTGCATAATGCTATAGGCCTGTAGCGGTCTAGGGTCCTAGATTCATTTTCTTTTGGGATTAGAGTGATCATTGTGGCATTTAAATCTTTCAGGATGGATGTCGATCGCCTAGAGTCCTCCACCACCTCGTAAATATCATATTTAATCACTTCCCAGCAGGATTTGAAGAATTCCATTATGAAGCCATCCGGTCCTAGGGCCTTCCCGTTGGGCATCTCCTCGACCACTTGGTCAATTTCTTCCTTTGCGATGGGTTTTCTTAGGCCAACATTTTGATCCTATGTGACCAGCTTGGGGATGTGCTGAATTATTCTATGTATGGGCTCAGATCTGTCTTGGTTGGGTTCTTGGGCTATCCCCTAGAAGAGGTTGACCAATGTATTCTCAATTTCCTGGTGGGATTCTCTTTCTATCCCATCCCGATACCTAATATTTAAGATTTTGTTATGGGATCTTCTTCCACTAGTTGTTCTATGAAAAAACTTGGTATTTCACTCCCCTTCCTTTAGCCACCTTATTCTAGACTTTTGGCACCACAGAGTTTCTTCCTGTGGCATATTGCTTCCCATTCTTGGGTCATTTGAATCTCATATTTTTTTTTATCTTCTATGTATCCCTCTACGATGCACAGTTCATGTAACTTCCTCATTCTATCCTCGATAATCTTTTTCCCTTGGTTTATGTTCCCAAGGACTTCCCTATTCCACTCCTTGAGTTTTTGTTTGATGTACTTGAGATTTTTGTAAAGTTTGAACATCAGTTTCCCTTAATCTGGTACTTCTCCCCGCCACCATTGGTTGATGTTCTCCTTGAAGGTGATATGGTCGATCCATAATTTCTCAAATCTAAATGGTTTGTTCTTCAGTGTGGTTTGAAAATTAGATTTGAGTTGAATTGGCCAGTAGTCTGATCCGCACCAGGGTAGGATGTTGCAGTCCAAATTTAGTCCCTACAAAATGATTGATTCTGACACCAAGAATCTGTCTAGCCTTTTGGATATTTGGTTGTGACCTAGTCATTTTTTTTCCACGTGAATTGACCATTGTTGGTACTGGTATCCACAAGTTCCATTGTGTTAATGAATGATGATAATTCTTCCACATCTCTGTCCAATTTCTTGGTGCCCCCTTTCTTCTTAGTGAGTGTAGTGATGATGTTGAGATCCCCTGCCATGATCCATTGGAGGTTGCGGGTGTGGTCCTTTAGATTCTTTAGGTCAATGAGAAATATCCTTTTTTCCTCCATCACCTAGGGGCCATACACATTAGTGCATAGAATTTTCATCGTGTGCCCTGTAGTTTGCATGTTAACAAAAAGTGTGTGTCTCGTGGCTTCCGCTGCAAGTAGGTTCACCATTTGTGCATTCCACAAGGTGAGGATACCTCATGCCATCAATTGTATTTTGACAAAAAACATATTGTACTTACTCTAGTGTTTTTTACTGATTGTTTCCATTCTATCTAAAGTGGATTTTGTCTCTTGAATGAAACACACGCAAGCTTCCTCCTTACTCAGTATATTTTTAAGTATTTGTTTCTTTCTTGGGTTGTTTACGCCTCTTATATTCCATGTTATAATCTTCATTTAAACATGTGGTGTGGAGTTGGGGAAGATATTTTTAATATTACATGAGTTTATTAGCAGGGCTCCTAGTTATTGTATGGCTACGCTATTTGAATTTTTGTCTTTCTTCCTCTGTGCCTGCTTGGGTGAGTGTTGTAGTTTTCCATCACATGTTTTGATTCCTAGGTGTCCTATCTCTCCATGCATGCACTTGATCCCTCTGGATTTCGCTTCCTCCCTTAGGAGGAAGAGATATTGAATGTGATCGAGTTTCTCCACTGGCACATTATCTACACCATGAATTTTACATTGCTCCAGTATGTTTGGTAGATATATTCCTTCCCTTTCCACAATGTCTCTAAGATCTAGGTCTTCTATTCCTACCTATATTGGTGTCATCTCCAAGTCTCTATCTAATTCCTGCATTGGGGTGTTGGGATCTTCATTTCCTCCTTCCATAGGAATTGTGCTACCTCCATGTTCTCCCTTATTTCTTGGAATTTTTGTGTTCTTATGAGCTCCTTGTTCATTCACTTTCTTAGCTATCATCTTTTCCTTTCCTCCTTATTAACCTTGGTTGGGCCTACCTCTTCCTTCTGTTCTATTCCTAACTTCTAGGTGGCTTTCTGTTGGGGCCTTTCCTTGTCTTTTGTTTCCTCTACTTTTGTGATTTCGCTTCACAAAATAGTCCTCATCCTGCTGTAGCTTGGTATTTTACGCTTCTCTTTTTTATTGAGAGGGAATTCTCTTATTTGGTGTCCATGTTCATGACATATTCTGCATCGAAATGATATATGCTCGTAGTCTATGCTTTGTATCCATTCTTCATCCCTAAACTCCAGGCTTATGGATTTCGAGAGCGCTCACAAAACATCCATCTCTATGTACATCCTTGCATAAGATGTATGTATGCCTTCTAGAGTAGGTTTTGATGTCTTGACATATTTTCTGTGTGTGCTCCCTATTTCTTCAAAGGTGGACGAGAGAAGGTAGTGTAGCAGTAACGAGTAAAGCCTTAGCCAGAATCAGACATTTTTAAAGGTTTCCTTCTTTAGGGAGAAGTTTTCCTTCCATGGACAGATCTATAGCCCCGTTGAGGCATGGAAGTATGCCCCCCCCTCAAATAATTTATCCCTATCCTACAAGTTCATAAAGACCGATGTGAAGAAACCTTTCGAACCCACATGGAGTTCCACTTCTCCACTTGGCTTCCAATGGTATTTTATCCAGTTGTGAAGCATTTTTTCTGTGGGCCACAGGCCCATGAAATTGAAGATCAATGCATGCATCTTCGTCTGATCCCAAAAGAGTTGCATTTGTGGGTATTCCAGTATAATATTGGGTATTAAATTTGTTTTAGGTTTACACGGGTTGCGCCCATCTACCCCACTGGGGTTCATTGTTCCTTGCACACCGTTCTAGGCTTCTCTGGCTTCTTCCCCGATGTGATCACTTTTTTCTTGGTTTCCCTCTTGGTTCTTATCTGATCCTGATCCTGAGGTGCCTGTCAAAGGTTCTTTGAAACTGTCGCCACATGGGCCTTTCCCTTTGTCCACCACTACCTTCTTCTAGGAGGGGGTTCCATTTCCTCCCCCTTTGGTAACCATTATGGTCGCTGTTGAGACCGCGACTATTAAACCCTGGCTTGAATTTTTCTCAAGAGCCACCTACCTCTATGTCATAAAGGTATGTGGGCTTGGCTAAGTTAAAAACATTTTTGTGAGTAGACCATGTCCTTGCTCAGGTTTCAGCACAAGACCTGACCTTCATTGCAAGAACGACTTTTCGAAATGTAAGTGGGCTTGGCCCAGTTAAGATTTTTTCCATGACTAGACCACGTCCTTGATCAGTTTTGAGAAGAATACCTAACCTTCATTGCGATAACAAATTTACCATCCATCTGCCTCCGCCGACCTTAAAAGGAAAGAAGGCTTGGCTCAGTTAAGATTTTTTTCGTGACGAGACCACGTCCTCGCTCGGGTTTGAGCAGAAGACCCAACCTTCGTTGTGAGAATGAATTTACCATCTAGCCGCCTCTGTCGAACTTTTGTTTGGATCTTGTTATTTTCAAAACTTATCTTCATTTGATGTCATTTTGATTTTTCAGTCATCCTTTTGTAAATATGTAAATAGTTCTTGTAAATATTCCTTTCTTCTACATTCTACTTATTTTCTCTTTTCAGTTTGATTTTGATTTATGTTTTTTAATAAAAATGAGAAAGAAAAATTACAGAGAATCATTATTGGATTGCATGAAAATGTATACATGGTGTGGGAAATGTATACAAATCTGTCAGGGCTATGGATGCTTGTTGACAGTGGGGCAATGTATACATGATATCAAGGCAACTTCATTGGGACTATATATGCTCACTGGCCATGAAGCGATGTTGGGTAATAAAAATATGAGATTAATTGATTGCATGATCAAGGTGGATATTGATGGCCACCCACCTCTTCCATCTGAATCACATACAAATTTCATCTCCGTAGTTACAATTTTCATCTTGGTAGTTTTTTTCTAACATTTCGAGTCCTAAAATTTTGGGGTTGTTTTGAGGTTGTAAGAAATGCTTTTGGGGACTGCTACAATCAAACTATAGTCAAATTTAGAGTGTGATGGAATAATGTGTATTCTTGGAATTGACCTTTCAAACGGGCTATCATGTGCCTAAAATGAAGATCGTATGAAAATGTTACGAACCTATGAAGTTGATGTACCAACTTATCCCATTAGGGCCCACATGAATTTTGGTGATTCATCTCCTAGGGTTAGAGTTTTGGATATATAGGGATTTCTATTTACTTCTTGATGCTAAAAAGGCCTTGAATGAAAACAATATCACTCTAATGCTAGTATCTTATATCTGAGAAGAAATGTGGTGGGCACACACATTCTTCCGAGGACATTACAATTATCCCTTTAGGCCTTTTTAGAATAAAAGAGTAAATATAAAATCGTAGACATCCAAAAACCTAACCCTAGGAGATGAAGTGCCAAAAGTCATGTGGGTTGTGATGGGGTAAGTTGTTACATCAACCTCCTAGGGTTGTACCATTTTCATACGATCCATGTTTTAGGTGCATGGTAGCTCATTGGAAAGGTCTATCTGAGGAATACACATTATTCCATCACACTCAATCTCTATCTATAGTGTGATTGTGGCAGGCCCCAAAAACATTTTTTAGGGATTCAATACAGACCTCGAAGTTTACGACCCGCAAATATAGAAAAAAACTACCAATATGAAAACTATAACTTCCAAGATGAAAGTTTTATGTGATCTAGTTGGAAAAGATGGGTGGCCATCAATATCCACTAGGATCACTATTTCATCTTCCCCTATCAACCTAATACCAAATTCTTCTTCCTTCTCTTCTTCTTCAGTCATATGAGGTTACTGGGAAATAAATATGGTCCACGTTTGTCCCTTTCGAGATAGGGTATCCAAAGTAAGGATCACAATAAGGTTGGTTAGACAAAATTTTCTTAGGATATTTAGTATTGCAGTAAACCATTTTTTTCCATATTTTGCATTGTAGAAAGACAAAATAAGGGAATATTAAGATATCATGGGTGTATTAAGTGGTTCAACAACTTGAAATGATAAATAAATAGTAAAATAAAATTCCCCTTATAGATAATATATTTATCGATGAAATAGGCAATTTCAACCCATGGTTGAGGAACTAACGTTTCTTTAACACCTTTATCTATACATTGTATAGTTTTAAATTGTTCAATAAATTCTATTTGAGTCATCTTAGTCAAGGTATTTCATGTAAAATAGTGTTGATCGATATATGGTAGACTGGTAAATAGAAAAATGGTGTCCTTGGTGATGCACATTAAAAAACCACAAATCATACTTATCAATAGCCAAAAGGACTGAGAAACCCCTAGTGTTCATCTATCATAAATCCCTTGGAGTTTATCAAAGTAAGTGAGTCATCATGATACTTAGAATATGTTCATGATAGTTGGGTTATGTATAAATTAGATAATTACCACTAGTTTTTGGTGTGCAACATACCCACCTATGGTAGTAAGGATGCCTAGAGTTTCAAATATTTTTTAATAGAAGGTGAAGTAGAAAATATTTTTTATCTCAAAATAAATGACATTGTTTCAAGTGTGGGAAAAGTGGTGGTTATATGAATGTCATGTGAAGGGTGATAATTTTTTACCATAATGATAGGAGAAGCGATGTCGAGTGATATGAGAAATATTATAAAATAACTTACAATAGTCATTGATGAAATTTTATATGACATGTAACAAGGAAGTTAGTACTTACCAGAAAATTTGTTTTAACGGTGAAGGAAAGTCGATGTCTAGAAAAATGTTGTCAGTAACCCAAAAGTAACATTGAATTTAAAAATCATGAAAGGAAGATGAATACTAGACATACTTACCATGTGTGGAAATTGAAATTTGAAATGAAACATTCCTAATATTGAAAAAATGGCCATGGATATAGACATTGTAGCATATGTAGAGAAGATCTACAACAAGGATCCACAATAAGGATCTTTTGAAAACTCTAGGAGTTTATAAATTGGTGGAAACTAGTTTTTGTACTAGAATTTGAAAAGAAAATGTTGAGAACTGTATGGAAACTAGACGAGAGATTTTCAAAACATATGTCCACTTCATAAGGTCCAAGCCAACTGGTACAAAGCTTACCTTTTAATGTCTTGAATTTTGAATCAAATAGTAACAGCCAATATATTTCTTGAAATTTGTTCTCTTCATTGAACTTGTCATACTACTTGGCATGTTGTTGAGATAGAATAAAGGTTTGGTGCAAATATTCGTGATGAATATTTTGAGGTTCATTATTTGTTCCAAGTGATGTTATTGGGTTGATGAAATATCTATTCCTACTTTCATTGCAATACTAAATGCAATCATCTCAAATTAATAAGTAATACCACATGCTTTCCATATACAAGAAAATAACGAGTGAAGTCAATTTTACTTATCCATGTGGTGCAATAATATAATAGAACTTTTGGAATACTATCAATCCAATATTTATGATTAATTTGTATGGTGTTGGTGATTATGGTATCCAAAACTCAATTTGTGACTTCAACCTACCCATCGATGATCCCGATTTATGTAGGAACATAATGAAATACATAAATACACATAAACACAAAGATCCAACGAAAATAAGACTTCATTTCATTAATAACAAATGACTGAAAAATGTTTACAGACAAAACGCAAATAAACTAGCTAGGATGCTGGTAGCTTATCTCTGAGAAGAGATGTGGCGGCTGATGGCCTCTGAACTACCTGTTACAATGAGGCTCGAAGGCCTATATATTACTAAGAAACAATGGAAAACCCTAAACATCCAAAAACCTAACCCTAGGAGATGAAACGCCAGAATATGGGCCCCGTTGGGGTAAATTGGTACATCAATTTCCCGGGGTCGTAACTTTGGCATACTATCTCCATTTGACGCACATGATACATCGTTAGAAAGATCTATCCAAGGAATACATTGCTGACAATGAATATCAAGTGTGGAACGGACTCATATTCATAAGAGAATTCATGCCGAAAAAACATCATTTAGGGCCTCAAAATATCTTCGGAAGTTTAGGACCCGAAGAACTGCTAAAAATAGTAAATTGTGCTACAATTAAGGAAACTGAAAAACTGAAAGAAACAATGGTGTGGGTCCAAGTTGAATAGGTGTGTGTCCACCAATATCCAGCTATATCAGTCCTCCCCCCTTAGGAAGAAATGGTCCCCATTGCGTTGAGTTCCTCCATGTGATGAGGAAACTTATGTTGAACTTGGTCCTTGGTGAGCCACTTGCGCTCGTGAAGGAGTTGGACTGCTTTGACAACTCGATATAGATGGATCCTCTATTGGCAGGTGTTCTTGATCTGTGTGTCCATAATTCGCTCAGTTTTGGATTGTTCCATGCAATCTGGGTTTAACTCTATTGGTGTGAGTTGTTCTGCCATGTCAGATGTGTCTAGTAGAGGTGGAAAGTAGGGCCGAAGGTGGTCCACATTGAACACTTGGTGCAGACCAAGGAATGGTGGAATACCAAGCTCAAAGGCATTCTCCCCTATAGACTTGGTAATGGTGTATGGCCCATATTGGAGAAGGAAAATCTTGCGGTAGGGTCCAGCGAGGTGCTTCTTTTGCAAATGTAGCCACACTTTGTCGCCCACCTGGAAGTTGTGTGGCACCCGATGTTGATAATGTCGTTGCTTGTACTTAGCATTGGCTCTATCCAATATGTCATGAACTTGGAGGAGGATGTGCTGAATCCGCTCAATGAAGTTGTTTTCCTTGTTAGCCTCATACTAGACATGGGATGAATTTGCCCGAGTAGCCCCAAATGGCATGGCTACGTCAATGGGACATAGTGGTTGGAATCCCAAGCCCACTTGAAAGGGGATGTGGCTGGTTGAGCTATGGAGAGCCCGGTTGTAGCTATGTTGTACATAGGGGTGGATCTCATCCCAAGTGTGTGGATGATTTGAGTGGTACATGTGCAGAATGTGTACAATCATTGGGTTGACAACCTCTATCTGGCCATCAATTTGTGGATGGAAAGTTGTGGACTTGGTGAGCTTGGTGTCTAGCATCGACCAGAGGCTGGACCAAAATGTATTGAGGAACCTGCTATCCTGATCTGAAATGATAGACTGTGGGATCCCAAAGTGTACCCACACTCATTCAAAGAAGAATTTAGCAGTGGCTTCTGCTGTGATATTCTTCTTGTAGGCCATCATAATGGACATCTTCGAGAATCGGTCGACGACCACAAAAACACAGCCATTGCCATGCTTAGTAGAAGGAAGGCCTGACATGTAATTCATAGAGATGGATTCCCATGGTTGAATGGGGATAGTAAGTGGAGTATAGAGGCCTTGCTTCTTGATGGTCGGTTTGGCAATGGCACAAGCAGTGCAGGACTTGATGTACTTCCCGACATCCTGTCTAAGGTTCAGCCAATAGAAAGACTTTTGTAGTACTGCCATGGTTTTCTCGACCCTGAAATGCCCAACGACCCGACTGTAGTGCGCCTCCCAAATCATCTTGGCATGCTCGCTTGAAGGAACACAAAGGTGTCCCAGGTGACAAAGCAGGGCATCCTGGAGGTGAAAATTGGGAACTTGCTTACCCTCCAAGAGTGTATTGTATGTGTTTCCGAATTCTGGATCACTTGTGTAGAGAAGCATCCAATCAGAAGTCTTGTGCCCACAAGAGTTGAGCATAGTGGTTAGTGCCACGATGGGTGGTCGACTGAGGCAGTCTGCAACATTATTGGTGCTTCCTTTCTTGTACTTAATGTTCAAATGAAACTGTTGCAGGTATGTGGACCGCTTCTGATGGTGATCGTTCTGCAAATTCCCTTGTGTTTGTATGAACTGCAGGGGTCACTGATCTATGTGGATGACCATTTCCTTTCCCAAAATGTAATGCTTCCATTGCCGACAAGCCTGCACAATGGAATACATTTCTTTGTCATAAGTGGGATACTTTCAGACTGTGTCTGAAAGTGTCTCTCTGTGATATGCCACCGGATGCCCATGTTGAGTAAGAACTGCCCCAATGGCATAATCAGAGGCATCTATCTTGATCTCAAATGGTTGTTTCAGGTTTGGTAATGTGAGCACTGGTGCAGAGTAGAGGCGATGCTTCAACTCCCTGAACACCTTTTTTTGAGATTCAGACCAAAATAATTTTTCTTTAGCTCCTCCCTTGGTGACTTGACTCAAGGGCCAAGTGATATGAGAGAATCCCAACACAAACCTATGGTAGAAATTGGCAAGACCTAAAAAGTTGTAGAGCTCTGTTAGGGTGGTTGGGGCTAGCCAATCCCGAATGACTTGGATCTTTGCTGGATCCACATCCACCCCCCGCTCATCAATAATGTATCCTAGATACTGAACCTGGGTCATGCCAAAAGTGCATTTCTCCAAATTGGCACACAACTTGTGTTGTTGCAGTGTTTGGAGGACCTGTCAGATGTGGTGGAGGTGCTCTTCCCAAGTCTGGCTGAAGATCAGAATGTCATCCAAGTAAACCACTACAAATGAGTTAGAAAATGGTCATAGGATGTCATCCATTAGCCTCATGAAGGTTGCAGGGGCATTCGTCAACCTGAAGGTAGTCTTCCACACATCTGAGGGTTCGATTGGTACCTGGTGATACCCTGACTTCAAGTCGATCTTGCTGAAATATTTCACCCCCTTGAGTTAGCCCAAAAGGTCATCAATCTATGGGATCGAGTACCTATTCCAAATAGTGATCTTGTTCAGTGTCCGATAGTCAATGCAAAGTCTCCAAGTCCCATTCGTCTTGTGCACCAACATGATAGAGATCCCACAAGGTGATGAACTCGGTCGGTTGTGACCTTTTTGCAACAACTCCTGAATCTGCCTCTTGATTTCATCATTCTCTAGAACAGAGCACCGATAGATGGGTCCATTGGGTAGCGATGTACCTGGGGCTAGATTGATGGGGTGCTTAACCTGGCAATGTAGGGGCACCCTTGTAGGGGAGGTGAAGATGTCCTCGTACTCCTCCACGACCCTATCCATCTATTTTTTTTATGTAGCAGGGCCCTGTTTAGAGTTCATGACCATAGCCTTCCTCTTTCCCTTAGGGTGGATCATCAGGAAAACAAATTTCCTTGTTTTGGAAAGGAGATTACTGTATTTTTTTGTAGTAACCAAAGAGATAGCTGTAGGCGATGTTATCTCTGGTATCCTGTACAACTTATTGCCCAAGGTGATAATAACAACATGAGGCCTGGACTCATACACAACATGTCACTTCCACAAGTATGGTTGGCCTAATAATACATCAGAAACATTAAGAGGAGCAATGTCACATAATACCTCATCCGTGAAGGGCTTGATGTTGTAGGGAAGGCGACATTGTTGGCTGATGCAGAGGTCCTATCCTTGGTGAAACCACCCGATGGTGTATGGTTGTGGGTGTGCTGTGGTCGGCAAGCCCAGACACTTCATGACCTCTACTGAGATGAGGTTCTTCTGTCTTTCGGTGTCGACAATGAACTGCAACGGGGAACCATTTACCCACATCTTGGAATGGAAGAGACGCTCTGCCTCCTCTGGATCTTTTGGTTCCTCCTTTGGGATCTCCGTGGTGGCAATGGTGGCGTTGGGCTCCACATCGATAATCTGCTTCCCCCTATCATTCCCCTTGTCGGGTTCTGATTCAGAGTCATAGCATGCATCCAATTCATAAGTCTTCAACTCAGCTACCAGTGATTGCTTGGCCCAACACTCACTTGTGTTGTGAGTGGAGCTCTTATGGAACTCACACCACTTCCCCATGTCCTTTTTTGGCTTCATGGTGTTGTTCTTTGCTTATGGCTTTGGCAGGTTATCCTAGGGTGCTCCACCTTGGATTGGTCCTTGGTCCTATGGTTTGGTGGTACCTTTCGCTTGCTTCTGATTCACAGACCCAAAGTCTCTCTTTTTTTGTTTGAACTTATGCTCAATCTTGGCAGCATATCGGTATGCCACACCAAGCGAGGAGATGTCAAGGAAGTCCATTTCCTCCTGAATGTATCTATGCAGACAACTGCAGTACTTTAACACCAAATGTTTCTCTGAATCTTTGATACCTAGCTTTGTGCATAGGGTATGAAACAGATTCATCATCTCATGCACATCTTGGCCCCTTTGCTGCCACAACATAGTCCATTGTATGTATTTGTCCTCATAGCTCCCCACAGGATAATATTGTTCCTTGATGGCATTTCGGAAAGAATTCCAAGTGGGTGTGGCCGAGAACAGAGAGGGTTCCCCCTCTCATTGTTGCTCCGAGTAGGTTTCCCACTAGTCCTTGACATGGGGGGCAACTTTGAGGAGTGCGGAAATAATCCTTTCTTGGTCAAAAAATTCATGAACCAAGAAATATCCTTCTAATAGATTCAACCATCTATCTACGACATCTACATCTATTTGTCCCTCAAATATGGAAATGTCAAAGTTTACTTGTACCTTAAAAGGAGTGGCACCTCTAGAGTGGTTGTTGGATGTCGATGCGTCGCTAGTGGGAATTCGTTGAAGAATCTAGGCAAAGTTGTCCATCACCGCGTTCCTTTGTTTCTCGAGGGCCTCCTCAAGCAACATTTTGATAGGATCTCCTGCTCCCTCATCTTTCTTTTCTTCCCCCATGGGCAGTCGTCGAGGTTTGCGAGACTGATCTTGCAAAGGTTCAACCAGATCGAGCCCCAACTCCTTATACCCCGACCTCATTAGGGACATGCAAAGAAAGATCGAGAACGAGCAGACCTCTCTGTACCACCGATCCCGATTTATGTAGGAACATAATGAAATACATAAATACACATAAACGCAGAGATGCAACGGAAATAAGACTTCATTTCATTAATAACAAATGACTGAAAAATGCTTACAGACAGAATGGAAATAAACTAGCTAGGACGCTGGTAGCTTATCTCTGAATAGAGATGTGGCGGCTACTAGCCTCTGAACTACCTGTTACAATGAGGCTCGAAGGCCTATATATTACTGAGAAACAATGGAAAACCCTAAACATTCAAAAACCTAACACTAGGAGATGAAATGCCAGAATATGGGACTCGTTGGGGTAAATTGGTACATCAATTTCCCAGGGTCGTAACTTTGGCATACTATCTCCGTTTGACGCACATGATACATCGTTAGAAAGATCTATTCGAGAACTACATTTCTGATAGCGAATATCAAGTCCGGAACGAACTCATATTTGTCGGATAATTCATGCCCAGAAAACATCATTTAGGGCCTCAAAATAGCTTCGGAAGTTCAGGACCTGAAGAACTACTAAAAGTAGTAAATTGTGCTACAATTAAGGAAACTGAAAAACTGAAAGAAACAATGGTGTGGGTCCAAGTGGAATAGGTGGGTGGCCACCAATATCCACCTGGATTAGTTGGCCTATGGGAAGTATGGTGTGGAAGATATATGTCATATATATCATTGTTTAATGATGGATTAGATGGTATCAGATGTGAAATGTCTCCCCCAATATCTAAAAATATTATGGAGAACTACAAATCAAACAAATATATGTTCCTATAAGAAATCAACTACATTTTTCATAGTTTCCTTCGAAAGATCCTCGACCTCAACCCACATCATCATATAATCAATACATATCATGATACACACATTTTCCTAGATGGTGATATCATTGGAACAACACTGACTTGAACCCATTTTAAAAATGGATCCCCCAGAATTTGATCTTGGAGAAGCATCTCATGTTATTGAAATATGTTTCCGATTATTTAATAAATGTCACAACTTCTAACATAATTTTTTCAATCTTAGATTATCATAGGCTAATAGTATCCCAAAAGTATTACTTTGTTGGAATTCCTTTTATCAGTAAGTTCCCCCCCCACAACAATCATCGTGACATGCTTTGAGAATTCCATAGACCTCATCTTCATCAATACAATATCCAGTAAGATGATCTAGGTCTAAATGGAAGAGTTGGCCTAGAACACATGAATACATGAAACTTGTTTTGACAACTATTTACCATTCTTTTGGTGAAATA
Organism: Picea engelmannii; assembly: GCA_009831015.1. Classification (NCBI taxonomy): domain Eukaryota; kingdom Viridiplantae; phylum Streptophyta; class Pinopsida; order Pinales; family Pinaceae; genus Picea; species Picea engelmannii. The sequence goes on along the minus strand of ML808494.1, from coordinate 38,131 downwards.
AAATGTGGAATATTTCCTATAGAAAAACAATTATCAATATCTACAAACCAAGGTGTCTTGACAGATAAGGAAAATAAATATTCACCATGAAAAAAATTGTAAACAAGAATGATGTCACCCACATTTGTAATCCTAGATAGAAAATAAAAAACAACATTTTCTCTTCTAGGTTTATCAAGACTAGTGATGTTAAACTCGTATACTAATAGTAAATATCTAATCCAACTACCATTGGTAATTGGTTTATACATAATATAATTAATAGAATTATTATTAGTATGCCCAAATATAGGTTAGCTAATTATGTAATAATGAAACTTATTAATTGCATGGACAAGAATATGAAACTCTTTTTTAAGTTACCAAATGACTTTGATTCTATAGATGTAAGATTATGAATGATAAAGTAGATAACATAAGGTTGGTTCTTTGTTTTTTTCCAAGCAATGCTCCAATAGTTGTATCAAAAGAATTAATAGATATGTGAAAAGGAAAGGACCAATTTGTTCCTCGTGACATTGGTGTTGTTAGTACTTGATTTTGCAAATGACTGATAAGAACATCGTTTCCTTTCCCTATCCTTTCCTAGCTTTATTCTATGGTATTTTTATTCTTATATAGTTTTTGAAGTCTTGCATTATCTTCTTTTGGGTGTTTTGAACATACATTTGTGTGATTAAGTATAGGATTAGACATTTTTTAGGGCTCTCCATCAAATCATAAGTCCTTTCATACTTTTAATTTTGAATTTAAATTAAAAGGAAAAGTCACTACAAGAATAACGTTATTCTTGTAGTGTGAGGGTATTCATTATTATGCACGTGCCAACTTCATGAGAACATGACAGATAGTGCCCAAGATATTTTCTGAAGAAGATATTGTCACTAATGATCAATATGAGGTAGTGGATGTGATAAGATATTCATTTGCAGAAATTAGGTTGTACTCCTCCATGTTTTCTTTGCAGGTTTGTTGAATGTCATATAATCATTGCTTACAGATCAGACCCACATTTTCCACCATATTTTCTTTGGTATATATAATTTTTTCAGGTGTTAAATATTTTCTACAACGCTTCTGATTTATAGGATATAAAGGTGTTACTGTAACCAATCCTAGCAATTTCTGAGTTCCATTGATCGTGATATCTGTGATGACGCATAATAAGAGTGGGAAATTTATCTATTAAATCCTAAATGTATAGAACTATTAGAGGCTTCTCCAAAACTTTCATAAAAATTCATAGATGCAAGAGACATAGTATGTGAAAAGGTTTTAGTAAAGGTCGTTTCTTCAAACAGATGGGCAAAGCTGCATTTTGATGTAAATATTAAAAAAGAAAGAACAGATGGAAGTAGATCCCCAACCTTAGGATAATTTTCTAGTTCATAAAGAGGAACCTTAAGACTTGAAATAAATAAATCCAAATTTATTCATTGATCTGAAAAAATCTGCACCCGAGGAAATCTTTGAAAAATGTAAAAAAAAAGAAGGGCAAAAATCAATATAGGCAACACTCTGTTTTTTTTCTTGTTTTAGTCCTTATCTTCAATAGTGGTTTATGAAATGATGGAGATAAATTATTTGAAACCAAAAACCCCTATTGGTTTTTACAGAGCTATTACATTTTAAGAAGTTCAAATATATCTTTGAGGCCTATTTTTCAGAGATTTCACAATAAATGATTTCCTGTTTTAGTGACCATTTTTTGGCGAGGTTTCAAAGAAGCTGAAGATGAATTTTTGGAAACAAAATGAGGTTTTTTTGGAAACAATCCCTTTCAAAACAACCTCTCTCTAGTTTTACATAGCTATCACACTTTGGGAGATACAAAGATATTTTTGGACCCTATTTTTCATAAATTTTCCAGATTTATTTTCCAAAAAAATCTCATGGACAACAGTTGATAAGCCACCTAATCAATTCAACTTGGAGATCAGATCTAATATTCTCCTTGATTATTTGAAATAAGAAACTAAATATAGATGAGGATTTTTTCATATCCATTTCTTTTGGATCTTGATAAATATGTATTTTTTGTATATAAATAGGTTAGAAGGAGAAGTGAAGATAAGAGGGATGGGTTGGGAAGAATTGGTCAGTTTTGAAGAACACTCTATTGTAAAGACAACCAGATATTTTCATTGGTACTAAATGATAAAGGCAATCTGATGGTTAGATTTCTAATTCTTGTCTATTTTTCTATCTTTTTCCTACTTGAATGCATGTTAATCTTTTTCAATGCATATTATGTATATTGTTTATGAGTAAGTCAGTGAAAATTTTACTAATTGTTTGTTCATGATCAGATTTTCTTTCAAGAATTTTTATCTTAAACCTTGATTTACATTTAGGATCGAGAGTTTCATGTGTGAGTGGACAAATTGAAAGATTACATATCCCCCCTTTATTTATATTTCTCTTTCCATTTCATCCATTAGATTGACTACCATTTACTAAGCCATTGAGATATGTTTTTTCTCTTTCATGTTTGAGACAAATTTTTCACATTATCCTTAACCCAACCTTCAACCATTTCAAAACCTATATGAAAAATTTACCCATAAAACCATTGTAATAACTGGATGATTCCCTAGCTTTCCCTCTCACAGTTAAGTGAAACTTTAGGGAATAACATATTTTGGCACCATTGTCAGGGACAAACACACAAAGTATTTATCGTTGGGAGAACAACAATGATCAATTCTAGTTCTTGATGGGAAACAAGAGTTGGACACTTTTTATGACTGTATCATTCGCCTAGTGACTCCATGAAGGAAGAATCCATTGGCAACTCCATTGATCCAAGATGTCAAAGGCTATGGAATCTATTTTGGCACAGAGGTTTGCACATTTTAATTTATGTTCTATAGTTGGTTTCCATAATGATGTTCCCACCATAGATATATGGGGATATTTCCCTCCACGACTCAGAGAAAAGGATGAGGACAATCCAGAACTACATTCGATTGAGTTTCGTCAATCCATGGATCATCTGAGTATACATGATGAAGATGTATTGATGAAAATGTTCATGTATTCGTTGGATGGTTATGTAAGGAAATGGTACAAAACTCTTATTGCTTCTAGTGTTTCCTCTTTGAATTTATTTCATGATTATTTTATCAGACAGTTGGCTTAGTTTGATGGATATTTGGTTAGGATTGTTGGTTTTCATTGATTTCAACTATTGGAGAGTGATATTGCAGATTGATGTCAACCCTTGGAGAAAGTATGGTAGCGAATTCTAGTAGCACAAAGGTTTGGGTAATAAACCCAAATTTGTTTGATGTAAAGATGAATCATTATTTTCATGTCATGTTTGATAATAAGTACAAATGGATGAACTGCAAAGTGGTCCCCTTATGGTGAAATCCCTCACGGGAAGATGCTTTGCAGATTGAGTTATCCTAGAAGTATGGTTAGAAAATGCATGATTATCTATGGAATAATGAGATGAAGTTCAGTTAACTTTTTAGTGAAACTATCCTATATGTATAGTGGTTTTCATTCCATTTTCAGTGGTATGTGGAATGTCACATAACTCCTCACGGTTAGAGAGCTATTGCCATGAGAAGTTGGAGAACCAAGTTTTGGGAAATGGACCCAAGTTTGTTTGATGGATAACAGTATGAGTTTTGATATATTTTCAGGTAATACTATTATATGTGGATATTAATTGTCATTCCATTTCTCGTGGTATGTGGAATGTCACATAACTCCTCACATATTGAGATTTATGTCCTTACAAAGTTGGAGGACCCTCATATGTCATCTAGAAGCCCCAAAAGGTCAAAGTAGTCAAAGCGGTTTAAGAGATTTTAAAAGGTAAATAATAAAGTGAAGTGATCAGCATACTATAATTCAAATTGAATAAAAAATAAATTATTTAAATAATAAATTTAATGGAGAAATTGTAAGTGGGTTAACCCTAAAATAAGGAAAGTGGGCAAAGTGACCCAGACAATGTTTTTAAGGAAGCTACTTGGAGAGTATAAATAAGAGGCAAGGCTCTCTCATTTTCCATCACACTTGAGAATATTGAATATATATATATAGTTATATGAGGTAAACAAATAATATCTAAACCCGATTTCTAAGAAAAGGTGAAGAAACGAAGGCCAAAATTCAAGGAAGGATAAATTCCTTTGATAATTCTTTCTAAGGTATGTTATTTACAGGCCATCTCACCTTTTTCGCAATACATTTTTTTATAGAATGATTCAAACTGTGCAATTTCTACACCATTGAGGAAACATATCCAAGTATCTTTGTTAAAAAATTCAACTTGTGGGTCGTCTTATTTTTTGAGTTACAGTCCATGGAAAATATGGTTTGTGGCTAGTTCTGAAACTAGTCTAAAATAGGTGTTTCAGTTAAAAATGTCATAACTTATTCATAACTGATCCAAATTGAGTAAGAAAAAATGTTTTGGTTAGATTACAGTCTATAGTTTTTTGTATAATAGTTTAAGATCGATTCAATAAATATTATGTGCGGGGCACACTTTACAAGGTCGCTTTCTAGAATAAGACAAAATTCAGCAAGGTGTCATTTTTGTTATAACTCTTTTTATGAGAGGTTCCAAGTAGTGACACCTAGAGTGGTACAGAGTCGTGACCCTCGCAGTCCGACCCACTTCCACCAGGACCTTCTTTCACCTAGGCCCAAAGAGCTATAACGCCCTCCAAATCTCGTATCAGGACCTTAGGTCACCCACAGGATACTCCAACGATCTCCTGCAGTCTCCTTGGGAAATCAGACTTTGCGTTATCGCGAAATTTACGAACAAGCACTTCGTGCAACTCCGAACCTCGAACCCCGATGGGTCAAGGGTCAACTTTTTCGAGCCTGTCGGGGATTTTCCCTATCGGGATATCGCTATTTGCGAGGGCAACACTTTGGATTTCAAACCTCCGAGCACCGATACGCCGATTCCCCGATATAACGCCACATGTACTCCACTAGCTCTCGGGGCCCCACGCTGCCACGTCACCTTCGAAATTTCACGGATTGTGATTTCTTCGTTTAAAATTTCTTTGTGTTTGGAAACCCTGAATGCCGAGATCTGACCTCCTGGGATCGGATGCCACCTATCCCTATAAAAATCGACGGCTCCGATTAAATCGGGAAATCGCCAATCGTGATTTCGAATACTATGAAACCTTTGCCTTCGGGAAACCCGATATGCCGAATCCCGATGGATCTGGTCCTTCCTCCCTGCGCCTAAGGACTAAAACTCGCGCAACTCTTCCCGATCTGACAGTCAGCGGGATTTCGCAATCCTCCTCTGCGAACTTCTGACCGTCGGTTCTCCTCCTCGAGGATTCCTCCTTATTCAAAGATTCGGTTCTGCCCGAGCCTTCTCATGGGTCTGTTCCCACCGTAACAAGAAAGAACTATCCCTCCTGAGCTTTGTCAATTCTAGCTCCTTTAGAGACTCTGCGCACACTCTTGTGCTCGACTTCTTCAACTCTTGGAATGTTGAGTTCTCCCGGACTCTGTGCACTATCCTGCAACAGTAGTTTATGCCTTCACTTTGCTCAAACTAGGGGCTGAAACTTCAAGTTCGACCTGCACTTCTTCTGCACGGCTCGAACAACCCAATTCAACTCTGGGCGAATGAGAATAAGGGTTTAACTGCTGAGCCTCATCAATGCACTCTATGTGGATGAATTCGACTGCACTCTATGCAGGAATCTCCTGGCTCAAACAGAGAAACAATCGAAACTCATTCTCTTCTTTCTCAGTCTTCAACTAAACTATGAAACCACATACACATCATATTCAAAGCAAATGCATGACAGAAAGAAAACATTCAGGAGAATAATATCAACATTGAGAAACAACACAAACCATGGAATTGAATCAAAGACTCTCTTCTATTAATTCAATCTGTACATGGGTGTTCTACACCAGTTCTCTTCTCTGCTCTTCTTCTCTTGTCTTCTCTGAATGCTTGATTCTCAATAATTTACAATGTACAAAGGAGGGTGCCTATATTCCGTTTGCCCTCTCGAATTCTACAACTATCAAATCTACAATCAATTCCTATCTACCAGCATTAAACCTATTAAATGCCTTCCTATCTACTTAGGACGAGAGCTTAAAGGCTCAAGGTCCCCTTTACAATACAAGTGCGCTTATTTATGAATGACTTCAAAAAAGAACGACGCAACAATTTCCAAAGCAATTCAAAATTTGTATGCTGGCGCTATCCATCTGTCTTTCCTGTTCCACGCGCTGGCTCGCTTGATGTGTTGTGGATGCTCTTGCATCATACTCCTCGGCTCGAAAGATTTCATGGGATCCTATCCATGATCTCCTGCACGGTGTTTCCATGCTTCTGTAAAGTTGCCTCAGTCTCCCAGCTGGCATCCTCCACTGGGTGATTCTTCCATTTCACCAGGTATTCAAAATACTGCTTCCGCCTGGTCTTCTTTCCTGCTCGTTTGTCCAGTATGCATTCCACCTATGGCTTCTCTGTAACTGGAATCTGCTTCTACCACTGGACCACTGGTTCTTCGTCCTCAAAATCTACTTCTCCAGCCCTGTATGGGTATAAATCCGAAACATTAAAAATCAGAGATATCCCGATGCCATCCGGCAACTCAATCTCATATGCATTCTCCCCGAATTTCTTCAGGACTCTGCATGGTCCAATTTTATTCATCTTGAGTTTATTATATGTTCCCCTTGGGAACTTTTCCTTCCTTAGGTGCGCTAGAACCATCTCACCAACTTCGAACTGAAGCTGTCTTTTCCACTGATCTACTCTGCGCTTATACTCTTGGTTTGATTTCATCAGTCGCTACTTCACTTGACTGTGAAGTTCTTGCATCGCCTCATCAAACTCTTATGCGCTATCACTGCTAGTCTCAGCCTGTTCTGACTCCCTGAGTTCAGAAACTCCTCTCAACTATGTCCCATATAAAATCTGAAACGGACTCTTGCCTGTACTCTGATTCACCGAATCGTTGTACGCAAACTCTGCCTGTGGTAAAATGTTGTCCCAGCTACTATGGTGCTCCGTCACCAAGCTCCTCAATAAATTCCCCAAACTCCTGTTGACCACCTCGATCTGCCCATCCGTCTGCGGATGATAAGTCGAACTAAACGCCAAGTTAGTTCTGAGCTTATTCCATAGCGTCCTCCAAAAATGACCTATGAACTTTGTATCCCTATCCGAGACTATGCTTCTCGACAATCCATGCAATCAGATGATTTCTTTGAAAAACAAGTTTGCGATGTGGGTTGCATCACTGGTCTTCTGACATGGTATGAAATGTGCCATTTTCGAAAACTTGTCCACCACCACAAATATGGAATCAACTCCTCTTTGTGTTCTCGGCAAACCCAACACAAAATCCATGCTGATCGCCTCCCACGGCCTCTGTGGTATGGGTAATGGATGATAAAAACCTGCGTTCTGCTTCCGACCCTTTGAATGTTGACAAATCCGACATTTGTCAACAAACCGTTTGACATCAGTGCACATCTCCAGCCAAAAATATGATTCGCTTAGCTTTGCGAATGTTTTATCATGTCCAAAATGACCTGCTAATCCACCTCTATGCTTTTCCTTCAACAAATTCTCTGTCATGGAGCAATTCGAAATACATAGTTGATTGCCCCTAAACAACAATCCCTCTTGGATCAGGTAATCTATCCATGGGCTCTGATCCCTGAGAACTGGATTCTCAGCTGCTTCGTATGCTTCTCCGAAATCTGCATCCTCGGCATACATGTCTTTTAGATTTTCAAAACCCAGTGTCTTGACTCTGAATTCCTGCAGCAACAAACATTTCCTGCTCAAAGCATCAGCCACTTTGTTAGCAGTCCCTGAAATGTGTTTTATCACAAATGTAAAATTTTGCATGTACTCTACCCATTTTGCATGCTTCTGGTTCAACTTCTCCTGTTGACTTACAAACTGCAATGCATGATTGTCGCTGTACAATACAAATTCTTTTGGTATCAAGTAATGCCTCCACTTCTTTAATTCTTGTATGATGGCATAAAACTCTTTATCATATGTGGAGTACTTCAGCTTTGCATCATCCAGCTTCTCGCTGAAATATGCAACAGGTCTGTCATCTTGACTCAAGACCCCTCCTACAACATAGCCACTTGCATCACATTTCACCTGGAATGTCTTCTGGAAATCAGGCAACACCAGGATTGGTTGCTCTGTTATCTTCCGCTTCAACAGATTGAAGCTCCTCTCAACCTCTGTTGTCCAATGAAAAACTTTATGCCACTTTTTCACTGTGTCCATCATTGCTGCGCTAATTCCACTGAAATTCCGAATGAATTTCCTGTAAAAACTAGCCAGTCCATGGAAACTCCTCACCTCAAAAACATTTCTAGGTGATGGCCAATTCCTGATTACTTCCACCTTTTCAGGATCCATTTTCAACTCATTGGCTGATATAACAAAACCCAAATAAATGAGCTCTGTCTGCATGAAGGAACACTTCTTCATGTTGACCAACAACTTCTCCTACTGCAGTCTTCTCATCACAATGGCTAAATGTTTCAAATGTTCAGCCTTGGTCTTACTGAAAATCAATATGTCATCCAGATACACAACCACAAATTTGTCAATGAATTCCCTGAGGACTTCATTCATCAGCCTCATGAAAGTACTCGGTGCGTTGGTCAAACCAAACGACATGACCAGCCATTCGTACAAACCCTTGTTTGTCTTGAATGCTATCTTCCATTCATCACCCTCTCTCATGCGAATCTGGTGATATCCGCTCTTCAAATCAATCTTCGAAAAGTAATTTTCCCCACTCAGGCAATCCATCAGATCATCCATCCTATGCAGTGGAAATCTGTACCTGATGGTGATTTTGTTTATCACTCTGGAGTCTGTACACATCCTCCAGCCTCCATCCTTCTTCGGACTTAGTACTGTTGGAACAACACACAGACTGAGACTCTCCCTAACCAGTCCTTTGTCTAGCAGATCTTGTACCTGCCTTTTGACCTCCTCATTCTCTTGGGGTGTCAATCTGTATGCAGCTTTATTCGGAAAACTTGCTTCGGGTATGAGGTCAATGTGATGACTCAAACTCCGCATTAGTGGCAACGAACAAGGTAGTTCATCCACGATGATGTCAGCGAACTCTCCCAGCAGTTCTTGAATCTCGTCTGGCAAGTCATCCACTCTTGTGCTTGTCAGGACAATTCTCGGCTTCCTGACAACAAAGAATTGTGGATCCTCATTCTTCTCCATCTCTGTGAGAAGCTCCTTCCCACTCATGAGAAGTATGGTGTTGTTTACTTCTGGCTTCACTTCTTTATCTTTTATCGGAAGCAATTTATGGAGTCTCCCATCCTTCTCCAGTGTATATGTGTTCATCCTCTCATCATGAACAACATTTCTGTCATACTTCCATGGGAATAACATCACACAGAATCTCATCATGGTAATTCCCTACCTTAAATTTAACTAAGCATTGTTTAGTGACACTTACCCGGTGTCCTTTCTGTAACCACGAGACTTTATACGGACTCAGGTGCTTAGTTGTTTTCAGCTCCAACTTTTCCACCATTTTGGATGAAATGAGATTATCAGTGCTCCTGCTATCCACGATGACCTTGCATTTCCTGTCCTTGGTTGTGCAAGACGTTATGAACAGTCTGGACCTCTGCACTGCGCTCTCCACCTCTTTCTCGGGTTCTAAGAGAACTTTATGCATCCCAAGCAATCTTTCGCTGTCTGCACCTTCTTTCTCAACATCACGCTTCTGCGCCTCAGTGATGTGAGCCTCACTTCTATCCATTTTCCTATCTAGACAATCGACGGATTTATGTTCATCATTTCCACATGTAAAACACGTGATGATTCCTCCTCGTCCTCTTCCCCTACCTTTGGTACAAGGAAAAGTGTTCGCATCAGCATATCCGCCACCTTGATTTGTATGCTGCCTCCTCGACTCAGCATATTGCTACCTCTGTGAGGTTCCACCTCTTTCAGCTTTACCCTGAGGCTTCTGCCATTCCTCCTTGGGATTCTGAGTTCTTTCTTGGGCAACTACCTGGCCTCTTGGATGACTCCTGCCTCACCCTCGCTGACTCTGCTTTCGGCTCAGCTTCTCCTCAGCTTTCAGAGCCATCTGGTACACATCCTCAACTGTTCCGATGGTAACCATGCTCAATTCATCCTGAATGTCATACCTCAGACCATTCAGGTATCTTGCCACCTTTTCATCATCGCTCTCCCAATGACCTGCTCTGATGTTGAGTCTGTAAAACTCCTCGTGTACTCTTTCACCGTCATCATCTTCTGTCTCAGTTTCTGCATGCGCCATAACAGAGTGATCTAGTAATCTCTTGTGATGAACTTCGCCTTCATTTTAGCAATCATCCGATCCCAGCTCTTGATTTTCTGTTTTCCTTTGGAACATCTGTCTGCTTGCAGCTCGTCCCACCATAAGGCTACATGTCCCTTCAATTTGGTAATAGGATGCCTTATCTTCTTATCCTCTTCGATATCTTCATAGTCGAAGTAGGTATCGAGTGCTCAGATCCAATCCAACAACTCTTCTGCATCCAGGCTTCCTTCATAAGTCAGAATATCCATTTTCGTCTTGGAACTCATCCTGGAAATAGCTCTGATCAACCGTTCGGTCGATGCATCTTCTGCTGTGACTTGATATGCATGTCCAACTTCTTCTTCCACCTCAGAATCGCTAAGATTCCCTACACCATCCCCGCGTCTCTGCGCAGTCTCCATCTCTTTGCAAGATACCAGATATATAAAATATGCAGAACAGGAACGAAATGCTAGAAATAACAGAATAACAGTAAAATATCCAGCATAATCTTCACAATACACAGAAATGATATACGAAATAGCAACAGAAATAGCACTTGAACAGAAATAACACTTGATTCAGATAGCAATGTTCACAGACCTCTTCGAGGAGGCAACCTCCAATCGAGCAGCGCTCTGTTACAATAATATCCAAGCTAGGGTTTTCATACCCTCGACTCCTATTTATACTAAAAAGAAGCATCTAGAGGAAGATCCTTCTAGAAGCAGAAGCTTCTATTAGGTCTTCTTACATC
>ML808494.1:0-21024 GCA_009831015.1 Picea engelmannii | reverse complement strand
AGATCCTTCTAGAAGCGAAAGCTTCTATTAGGTCTTCTTACATCCGCCTAATTCTCTTTTATTGAAAGGTCTTATTAATATTGACCTTTATTACATCCGAATACATTAATCTACCCATGTGCGGGTTAGGACCTTAACACTCTTCAAGTCTCGCTTGGAGATCTCGCATCTGGCGCTCTATTTCTAGATTTCCTGCTGGTCTACCTCTTCTTCGGGCATCCCTGTCTTCTCGACCAGGCGATTTCCTTTCTCTCCTCGACGGCATGGTGTCTTCTCTTCTCTGCTACTGAAAGAAAAGACTTCCCCTCTCTGATACCACTTGGTGCAGAGTCGTGACCCTCATAGTCTGACCCGCTTCCACCAGGACCTTCTTTCACCTAGGCTCGAAGAGCTATAACGCCCTCCAAATCCCATATCGAGACCTTAGGTCACCCACGGGATACTCCAACGATCTCCCATAGTCTCCTCGGGAAATCAAACTTTGCGTTATTGCGAAATTTACGAACAAGCACTTCGTGCAACTCCGAACCTCGAACCCCGATGGGTCAACGGTCAACGTTTTCGAGCCTATCGGGGATTTTCCCTATCGGGATATAGCTATTTGCAAGGGAAACACTTTTGATTTCAAACCTCTGAGCACCGATACGCCGATTCCCCGATATAACACCACCTGTACTCCACTAGCTCCCGGGGTCCCATGCTGCCACGTCACCTTCGGAATTTCGCGGATCGCGATTTCTCTGTTTAAAATTTCTTTGTGTTTAGAAACCCTGAATGCCGAGATCCGACCTCCTGGGATCAGATGCCACTTGTCCCTATAAAAATCGACGGCTCCGATTAAATCGGGAAATTGCTAATCGCGATTTCGAATACTATGAAACCTTTGCCTCCGGGAAACCCGATATGCCGAATCCTGATGGATCTGGTCCTTCCTCCCTGCGCCTAAGGACTAACACTCACGAAACTCTTCCCGATCTGAAAGTTAGTGGGATTTCGCAATCCTCCTCTGCGAAATTCTGACCGTCGGTTCTCCTCCTCGAGGATTCCTCCTTCTTCAAAGCTCTGGTTCTGCCCGAGCCTTCTCACGGGTCTGTTCCCACCGTAACAAGAAAGAACTATCCCTCCTGAGATTTGTCAATTCTGGCTCCTTTAGAGACTCTGTGCACACTCTTGTTCTCGACTTCTTCAACTCTTGGAATGTTGAGTTCTCCCAGACTCTGTGCACTATCCTGCAATAGTAGTTTATGCCTTCCCTTTGCTCAAACTAGGGGCTGAAACTTCAAGTTTGTCCTGCACTTCTTCTGCACGGCTCGAGAAACCCAATTCAACTCTGGGCGAATGAGAATAAGGGTTTAAATGCTGAGCCTCATCAACGCACTCTATGCAGATGAATTCGACTGTACTCTATGCAGGAATCTCCTGGCTCAAACAGAGAAACAATCGAAACTCATTCTCTTCTTTCTCAGGCTTCAACTAAACTATGAAACCACATACGCAGCATATTCAAAGCAAATACATGACAAAAAGCAAACATTCAGGAGCATAATATCAACACTGAGAAACAACACAAACCATGGAATTGAATCAAAGACTCTCTTCTATTAATTCAATCTGTACATGGGTGTTCTACACCAGTTCTCTGCTCTGCTCTTCTTCTCTTCTCTTCTCTGAATGCTTGATTCTCAATAATTTACAATGTACAAAGGAGGGTGCCTATATTCCGTTTTCCCTCTCGAATTCTACAACTATCAAATCTACAATCAATTCCTATCTACCAGCATTAAACCTATTAAATTCCTTCATATCTACTTAGGATGAGAGCTTAAAGGCTCAAGGTACCCTTTACAATACAAGTGCGCTTCTTTATGAATGACTTCAAAAAAGAACAGCGCAACAATTTCAAAAGAAATTCAAAATTTGTATGCTGGCGCTATCCAGCTGTCTTTCCCGTTCCACGCGCTGGCTCGCTTGATGTGTTGTGGATGCTCCTGCATCATAGAGGAATTTCACAAAACACATTGAAGAAAATTGTTTATTAAAGGTACAAATTTATGATTATTTCAAGTTAGGGTTGTTGACTAATCAAAAACTAGGCATGTGAGACTAAAGAAAAGTTTGATGAAAATGCTAGTATGTTGTTGTTAAAGTTAATGAAGGTTCGCAAGAATGTGATCATATACACTAGGTCTCTTACAGAGTTACAAATCATATTTGGATGATGAAATTGATGAGGGCTATTGGTTGAGGTACATGTCAGGTACATGGTTGAGACAAGTAATTAATGAGTTGGCACATACATCAGGTGTATAGTTGATGATGTTAGTACATATTGATGAGTAATAGTTGATAAGTAGTTGATACATGATTGGTACATACTTGGTACATGGTTGGAGGCACTTGTTAGTAGTATTGTTGACACATGTTTTATGAATGATGTAGCATACTTGGATTATTAGAAGCACATATTGATCTTGGTGATGATTATGAGTTGTTGTGTTATACATGGTTGATGCACATATTTGAGAGTTTTCTTGGTGATTGATCTTGGTGAGTAGATCTGATTTGGGTGATAAAATTGATGAGACAAGTTCTTTTTATAGGTTGTTTGGACAAGTTGTTGTGAGAGGTTATTTGTACAGGTTTGGTGCACGGTTGATGCACTTGTTCATGGTACAAGTTGAGGTACAGGTTGGTGCATGGTTGATGCACTTGTTTATGGTATAGGTTGATTACAAGTTGGTACATGGTTGATTCACTTGTTTATGGTATAGGTTGATTACAGGTTGAGGTACAGGTTGATGCATGGTTGATGGATGGTTCAGGTTATTGGTATAGGTTGTTTGGTACAGGTTGATTGGTATATGTTTACATCGATATATCTCACAGTGATAGTGTGATAGTGGTTCCATCATTTGACTTTTACTTCAGGGTGGTTGGACAGGGAAAGGGCAAGTGGTTGTATCCACCTTCTGGTTGTAGCCTGAGAACATAGGGGGTTGTAGCTTCCTTCTGGTTGTAGCCAGAGAATTGGGGAGTTGGAGCTTCCCTCACATTGTAGCCTGAGAAACTAGGGGGTTGGAGCCTCCTTCCAGTTGCAGCTAGAAAACAAAGGAAGTTGGTGTTTCCAATGAATGTAATTCTTCAATACATATAAGAAAAAATATTATGTGGTTTTCTCCCTCTTTGGGTTTCCACGTAAAACATTGTTGTACTGTGTATGTGTATGATTGTTCATTTGTTCATTGCTTATTTACTTTGCAGTTATTGAATGACAATGCTACATTGATACAACACTTGGATTATATGGTTAAAAAAGACTAAGTTGATCTATTACTGATTCACCCCCCCTCTCAGTAATCCACCATTTTTTTATTCACATTGCAAGAGAATTTACCCAACGGAAAGTCTTTTTGAGCATTGTTGTGTGGGATATGCATTATATATTCAAGATTTAACAGTTGATTCCTCTACCAGTACAGATAAATAGGATGATTACATCAAGGAAGATGAAGAATATTGATTATCATTCATATATTCTTCTAAATTTGTCTTACATCATGAATATTTTCAACATTCTAATCTTGAAATTCATAACAATGATAATTTAGATGCATTTGGAATCAATATGAATGTTCCTAATAGTAGTGACTGTGATACAAATGTTGTTCCTAATCTGTTTGAAGATCATTTCTTGACTGAAGAAATTATCGTTGAAGACCATACTGTAGATCAAGAAGAAAAACCAGTAGCTGCAAATGTATTTGATGTTGCTTCATATATGTCTTATGGTAAAAATTATGATGATGATCAAGCAACATATATGCACTCATTTTTTCAATATGATCGTGAAGTACAGGTCCTTGGTTTTCATAGTTTAGAAAAATTTTCAAATCACCCTTTATTTGATGAGTATGATTGTCATCTTGAAGTCCTGGATGGCGATGTTGATGATATGACAAATTATAACCAACAAATTCATGAAGGCATTCATTCGATATTCCATGAGGAGCCGGAGGCAATGTATGATAGCTATGCATATGAAGGCATCGTGGAACATGAGGATCAACTTCTCAATTATCATGATGATAATGTTGTTTTAAAAAATGTTTTCCAAGAAGAATATGAGCATGTTTTAGATGCTTTTGATAAAACATGTGATCTTCAAATGAATTATTCTCTCATAAATGGAGTAAAAATAATCGAGCAAGAATATGGCTTCTTGTATCAATTGGATATGCAACACAATTGGTAGGATCATGTGGATGTATACAGGGAGTTCGTATTTTCATGAGTTCAAAGTTTTACAGTTTTTGGAATTAGAGAAGATTGTAGCTGTAAGTATTGGCTGCCCGTTAGCCTTATGCTGCAAAAATTTCATCTTTTTTTCAATAACTCATTAAGACGCAAATGGGTTGGTCATTCTATCACTCTAATGTGTGATTGGTTATATTGTCAATTTCATATCACATGGTCATCTTGCTCCTACCGGTTAGGAGATTAGGATGATTGGATAAGCTTGCATCCAAGAATTTTGTTTTTCAGTTTATTGGTATGTTCAGTAATAAAGATTCCATAATCCCAATGGAAAGACTACTTGTAGTTTTGTGGTTTTTATTTGTGGATTGCAAATAAATGAATGGTTGGACAAGGAAATAATTCCAGAAAAAGTTGATGATGATTAGGTAGATAAAGGCATTGGTCAACAAGTTCTTAAATTTTCATCATGAAGCTTTATCTCCAGAAGGCGCTAGTGTTAGTCCTTGATTTTGCAAATGACTGATAAGAAAACCTTTTCCTTTCCCTATCCTTTCCTAGCTTTATTCTATGCTCTTTTTCTTCTTCTATAGTTTTTGAAGTGCTTGCGTTATCCTATTTTAAGTGTTTTTAACATGCATTTGTGTGATTAAGTATAGGATTAGACATTTTCTATAGCTCTCCATCAAATCATATTTCCTTTCCCACTTTTAAATTGAAATTTAAATTAAAAGGAAAAGGTGCTACAAGAATAGAGTTATTCTTGTAGTGCGAGGGTATTCATTATTCTACATGCGCCAACTTCATGAGAATGTGACAGATCATGCCCAATATATTTTCCTAGGAAGATATTGTCACTAATGATGAATATCAGGTCGTGGATGTGATAAGATATTCATTTTCATAAATCAAGTTGTACTCCTCCATGTTTTCTTTGTAGGTTTGTTCAGTGTCACATAATCATTGTTGACAGATCAAACCCGAGTCTTCCACCATATTTTATTTGGTATATATGGTTTTTGCAGGTGTTAAGTGTTTTCTACAATGCTCTTGATTTGGAGGATCTAAAGGTGTTACTGTAACCAACCCTAGCAATTTTTGAGTTTCATAGATCGTTATCTCTGTGATGGTGCATAAGAAGAGGGAAATTTCTTGATAGAACCCGAAGGTATAGAACCGTTCGAGGCTTAGATTTCACAAAAATTCAGAGATGTGTGAGACATATGATGTGAAAAGGTTTCAGAAAAGGTTGATGCTTCAAATGGATGGGTAAAGATGCATTTTTATGTAAAGATTAAAAAATAAAGAGCAGATGGAAGTAGATCCCCAAGCTCAGGATAAGTTTCTATTTCCTAAAGAAGAACGTAAATACTTCAAAGAAATGAATCCAAATTTATTCATTGATTTGAATAAGTCTACACCTAAGGAAAGATTTGAAAAATATAAAAAATAAGAAGGGCAGAAATCAATACAGGAAATACTCTATTTTTTCCTATTTTAGTCCTTATCTTCAATAACATTTTTTTTAAATATGGAGATGAATTATTTGAAACTAAAATACTTTTTTGTTGGGAATGAACCCCTTCACAAAAACATCTCTTGGTTTTTACACAACTATCACAGTTTAATAGCTTCGAATATATGTTTGAGGCCTATTTTTCAGAGATTTCACAATAAATGATTTCATGTTTTAGTGACCAATTTTTCACGAGGTTCAAATCTATTGGAGATGAATTTTTGGAAAAAAAAAAATAGGTTTTTATTGGAAACAATCCCTTTCACAAAAACCTCTCTCTGTTTTTACACATCTATCACAGTTTGGGAGATACGAAAGATTTTTGGACCCTATTTTTCATGAATTTTCGATATTTATTTTCCACCTCATCAATTTGAATTGAAGATAAGAATCTCCTCCTTGATAATTTTAAAGAAGAAATTAAATATATATGAGGAGGTTTCTAGATCCATTTCTTTTGGATATTTATAAATATGTATTATTTCTATATAAACAGGGTAGAAAGAGAGATGACGAGAAGGGGGATGGGATGGTAACCATTAGTCAGTTTTGAAGAAAAATCTATTGTAAAAACAACCATATATTTCAATTGGTACTAAATGCTAAGGGCAATCTCATGGTTAGATTTTTAATTCTTGTCTATTTTTCTATCTTTTTCCTACTTGAATGCATGTTAATCTTCTGTAATGCATATGATGTATCTTTTTTATGAGTAAGTCGGTGAAAACTTTACTGATTATTTGTTCATGATTAGATTTTATTTCAAGTACTCTCTCTTGTGTCTTGAATGACATTTAGGATCAAGAGTTTCATGTGTGAGTGGAAAAATTGAAAGCTTACATATTTCCCCTTTCTTTATATTTCTCTTTCCATTTGATTCATTAGATTGATGACCATTTACTAAGCCATTGAGATATGTTTTTTTTATTGCATGTTTGAGACAAATTTTTGACATTATCCTTAACCCAACCTTTAACCAATTCAAAACCTATATGCAAAATTTACCCTAAAAACCATTGCAATAAATTGATGATGCCCTAGATTTCCCTCTCACATTTAAGTGCAACTTTAGGGACTAACAAGTGTTACTAATTATTTCTTCTTTATGGATTCAAAAGAAGGTTGACATTGATCAGTCCATATAAATTAACTATCATTTGAAATAAATGTAAATAAAGACTATGCAAGCTTAGTAAAACTTTCAATGAAACAATGATAATATTCTGCATACTCTAAGAAACTACACACATCCTTCCAAGTTATGGAAACTAGGATTTTCAAAATTACTTAAAATTATCTTAGTTTAGTTTAACTAAATACTTGTAGGAGATATATGATGGCCAAGAAAAACTTATTCTTTTAATAATGTATGACACTTTTTATTACTAAGAGAAAGGCTTGTTTCTTTACATCCCATGAGAACTTTCCTAAGGTTATCCATTTCTTATTAAAATGTATTACATAGTAAAATCATTGATCTAAACAACAAACAAAATTATGAACCAAATAAGAAAAGGAACCTAAAACAACCCTTTCGAAAGTCCAAAGGTCATTCCACAATCCAAAATATAGTACATGGTAAGTATATTTTCTCCATGAGTAAGATAAAGTGGACTTGTCCAAGTCTTGATGGGAAACTTTAATTTTGATGTAACCACTAAATCCATCAAGAAAGGAAAATAACTTTTCACCTCCCAAGGTGTCTAGAAATTAATCAATTAAAGGTAGAGGAAAATGGTCCTTCAAAGTTGATTTAGTCAATTGTCTATAATCATTGCAAACTTCCCACTTTGAATTTTTATTTGGTACAATTCCCAGTGGTGTAATGCATTGACTATCTAAGATGGGATACATTAAATGCACATTAAGTATTTTTTTCAATTCTTCTTTCACTCTCTCTAGGGTTGGAAAATGGATTGAAAATCGTCGATGAATCATGTTCATATTAGTAATATTATACAGAGAATTCATTGTTTTTATTTTGTAGTAGCTCAATTAATTGGTTTTTATTTGAAGCTTCTAACCTAAGAATAATGTTAAGTGTCTTTCCTAGGATAATTTCAACTAGAATACAATGAGTTCCTGATATGGTGTATAAATAAGAAGGAATGGAATACAGTTTTAGTGATAAAGCATCTAACCAATAACGTTCTTGAGAATACTTTTCCAAGACATGATCATAGGCTAAAGAAACTAATCAAATGAATAGGGATATACTATAAACGATAAATAAATCATCTTGAGTATTTTCCTTAAGGGTCAAGACCTGTTCAAGTCTAAGTAGTGGTTGCATAATTTATTTATCACTATCCATGTTGTTTATCCATAGAGGCATTTTTATGTCTACCAAAGGTTTGGATGAAGGGTGTATGACACAAGCACATCCACCCCAAGGCACGTCTGCAACTACCAGGACCTTCTTCGACTCAGGCCCGAAGAGCTACAATGCCCCTCAGATCCCGTATCGGGACCTTATGTCACCCACAGGATGCTCTATGGATCTCCCGACAGTCTTCTCGGGAAATCTGGTTTCGCGTTATCGCGAAACCTGTGGGCACATTCCTCGTGCTATCTAAATCCCGAAACCCAAAGGTTTTGAATGTCAATGCTTCCCATTCCTGTCGGGGACTTCCCTATTGGGAAAATGGAACATACGATATCGCGGTTCCCATGCACCACGAATATACGAACCCCGAAATCCGATACGCACATGCGCTTTCTTCCTGCCACGTTGCCTTCTCTCTCTCTCCGCCCTATCGAGAATCGCGTGATCGCAATTTCACCCATCGAAATTCCTTTGCACCGGGAAGTCCCGAATGCCGAATCTCGACTCACCGAGATCTTGTGCCACCTGTCCCTATAGTGATCGACGACTCCAACGGCTTTGCGAAATCGCCAATCACAATTTCGATCAGTATGAGACTCTCACCTCCACAAACTTCGAAGGCCGAATCCCCCATGACTCTTCGACTCCTCTTGCGCCTAAGAGTTAAATCCCGCACAACTTTCCAAGATCTGACGGTAGGCGGGAATTCGTGAATCTCCCCCTTCAAGACCTAGCCATTGATTCCTCCTTCGTAAGGAATTCTCTCGATCAATATCTTTCTCCTGCTCGACCCTTCCTCGAGCCACTTCCTAGCACTCCTCCGCTGCGTCATGAAGGAATTTTCCCTCCTGAGCTTAGTGAATCTGATTCTTTTAGAGATCTTGCACACACTCTTGTGCTCGACCTCAACAACTCTCGAAGTGTTGAGTATTTCAGACTCTGTGCACTTATGGAAACATCGACCTTTGCCTCCCTTTGCTCAGACTAGCCACTGGGACTTCAAACTCAGCCTGCACTTCTCCTGCACGGCCCTACCAACCCCTTTGAACTTCTGAGTGAACGAGAATAAGGGTTTAACTATCGAGCCTCATCAACACACTCTATGTGGATGAATTCAACTGCACTCTATGCAGTAATCTCCTGGCTCAGACAGAGAAATAATTGAAACTCATTCTCTCCTCTCTCAGACTTCAGTTAAAAACCTTGAAATCGTATGCACAACATGTTCAGAGTAATTGCATGAACAAAAAAAACATATATTCATGGTCATATAGACATCATACACAGGGAAACAACATCGGCCATGAAATTGAAACAAAGACTCTCTTCTATTAATTCAATAACATCTGTACATAGGTGCTCTTCACAAATTCTCTGCTTGCTCTTTCTACTCTCTTCCTGAATGCTGCAAATCTGAATAATAATCAATGTACAAAGGAGGGTGTCTATATCCGTTTTCCCTCTCGAAAACTGAAACTGTCTAATCTAGACTTAACTATCCTATCTACTTGCATTAAATCTATTAAATGCCTTCCTATCTACTAAGGACGAGAGATTAAAGGCTCAAGGTCCCCTTTACAATACAAGTGCACTTCTTTATGAATGATTTCATTTAAAGGACAGCGCAATACTTCCAAAGTATTTCAAAATGCATGCTGGCGTTGTCCAGCTGTTTCCTCTCAATGTGCTGGCTCGCTTGATGAGTGAGCGATGCTCCTGCATCATACTCCTCGGCTTGAAAATTTTCATGGGCTCATGTCCATGAGCTCTTGCACGGTCTGTCTATGCTTTTGGATAATTGCTTCTGTCTCCCAGCTGGCATCCTCCACTGGGTGATTCTTCCACTTCACCAGGTACTTGAAGTACTGTTTTTGCCTGGTCTTCTTTCCCACGCGCTTATCCAGTATACACTCCATCTGTGGATTTTCTACTACTAGTAATTGCTTCTGCCACTGGATCACTGGTTCCTCACTTCCAGTTTCTGCTTCTCTAGCCCTGTATGGGTATAAATCCGAAATATTAAATATCGGAGATATCCCGATGTCGTCCGGTAACTCAATTTCATATGCATTCTCTCTTAATTTCTTCAGGACTCTGCATGGCCCAATCTTTTTCATCTTTAGCTTGTTATATGTTCCCCTTGGGAACCTTTCCTTCCTTAAGTCTGCCAGAACCATATCACCAACTTCGAACTGAAGTTGTTTCCGATGCTGATCTGCTCTGCGCTTTTACTCCTGATTTGAGTCTTGCAATCGTTGTTTCACCTTGCTGTGTAGTTCTTTCATCACTTCAGTGAACTTTTCTGCACTAGCACTGCTAGTTGCAACTTGTTCTGACTCCCTGAGTTCAGAAACTCCCCTTGGTTGTGTCCCATACACAATCTGGAATGGGCTCTTGCCTGTACTTCAATTTACAGAGTTATTATACGCAAACTCTGCCTGTGGCAACATGTTGTCCTAGCTGCTATGGTGCTCTGTCACCAAGCTTCTCAGCAAGTCTCCAAGACTTTTGTTGACCACCTCGGTCTTTCCGTCTGTCTGCGGATGGTAAGCTGAACTAAAAGCCAAATTAGTCCCTAGCTTCTTCCATAGCGTCCTCCAAAAATGACCTATGAATTTGGTATCCATGTCCGAGACTATGCTTCTCAGTAATCCATGGAGTCTAACAATCTCTTTAAAAGACAAGTTTGCGATGTGGGTCGCATCACTGGTCTTCTAACATGGGATAAAATGTGTCATCTTAGAAAACCTGTCCACCACCACAAAGATGGAATCAACCCCCCTCTGCGTTCTCGACAAACCCAATACAAAATCCATGCTGATCGCCTCCCATGGCCTCTCTGGTATGGGAAATGGCTGATAAAAACCGGCGTTCTGCTTCCGGCCCTTTGAATGCTGACAAATTCGACACCGGCCAACAAACCTTTTGACATCTGTTCGCATGCCTGGCCAAAAATACAATTCGCTCAGCTTGGAAAATGTTTTGTCATGGCCAAAATGCCATGCCAAACCTCCGCCGTGCTTCTCCTTCAACAAGTTCTCCCTCATGGAGCAATTCAGAATACACAACTGATTGCCTTTGAACAACAATCCTTCCTAGATCATGTAATCTATCCACGGGCTCCAGTCTCTGAGAACTGGATTCTCAGCTGCCTCGTGTGCCTCTCTGAAATCCACATCACCTGCATACATGTCTTTAAGATTTTCAAAACCTAAGGTTTTGACTCCAAATTCCTGCACCAACAAACATTTCCTGCTCAAAGCATCAACCACTTTGTTAGCAGTTCTTGAAATGTGTTTTATCACAAATGTGAAATTATGCATGTACTCTACCCATTTTGCATGTTTCTGGTTCAACTTATCCTGTTGACTTACAAACTGCAATGCATGATTATCGTTGTACAATACAAATTCTTTTGGGATCAAGTAATGCCTCCACTTCTTTAATGCCTGTATGATGGAATAAAACTCTTTATCATACGTGGAGTATTTCATCTTTGCTTCTTCCAGCTTCTCGCTGAAATATGCAACTGGTCTATCCTCTTGACTTAAGACCGCTCCTATAGCATATCCGCTCGCATCACATTTCACCTGGAATGTCTTCTGAAAGTCATGCAATACTAACACTAGTTGCTCTCTGATCTTTCGCTTCAACAGATTGAAGCTTTTCTCAGCCTCTGTTGTCCAGTGAAAATACTTGTGTCGCTTCTTCACCATGTCCATCATTGTTGCGCTAATTCCACTGAAGTTCCTAATGAATTTTCTGTAGAAACTAGCCAATCCGTGGAAACTCCTCACCTCGAAAACATTTCTCGGTGATGGCCAGTTTTTGATCACTTCTACCTTACTCGGATCCATCTTCAACTCATTTGTTGAAATAACAAAGCCCAAATAAATGAGCTCTGTCTCCATAAATGAAGACTTCTTCATATTGATCAACAACTTCTCTTGCTGTAGATTCCTCATCACAATGGCCAAATGTTTCAAATGGTCAGCCTTCGTCTTACTGTAGATCAATATATCATCCAGATATACGACTACAAACTTTCCGATGAATTCCTTCAGGACTTCATTCATTAGCCTCATGAATGTGCTCGACGCGTTTGTCAAGCCAAACGACATGACCAGCCATTCGTATAGACATTCGTTTGTCTTGAATGATGTCTTCCATTCATCACCTTTCCTCATGCGAATCTGATGATATCCACTCTTCAGATCAATATTTGAAAAATAATTTGCCCCACTCAGGCAATCCATCAGATCATCCATTCTCGGCAGTGGAAATTTGTACCTGATGGTAATTTTGTTAATCGCTCTAGAATCAGTACACATTCGCCATCCTCCATCCTTCTTTGGACTAAGCACTGTCAAAACAGTACACAGACTCAGGCTCTCCCTGACCAGTCCTTTGTCCAATAAATCCTGGACCTGCTTCTTGACCTCCTCATTCTCCTGTGGTGTCAATCTGTATGCAGCCTTATTCGGCAAACTCACTACTGGTATGAGGTCAATGTGGTGACTTACACTCCTCATTGGTGGCAACGAATGAGGTAATTTGTCCACGATGATGTCAGTGAACTCTTTCAATAGTTCCTGAATCTCATCTGGTAGATCATCCAGTCTTGTGCTAGTCAGGACAATTCTTGGTTTCCTGACCACAAAGAATTGTGGATCTTTGTTCTTCTCCATTTCTGTAAGAAGCTCCTTCCCACTCATGAGAAGTATGGTATTACTTACTTCCGGTTTCACTTCTTTATCCTTTATCAGAAGCAATATGTGTGTTATTCCATTCTTCTCCAGTGTATATGTGTTCATCCTCCCATCATGAACAACATTTCTATCATATTTCCATGGTCTACCCAACAATACGTGACATACATCCATGGGAATGACATCACACAAAATTTTATCATTATATCCCCCAATTTTGAATTCAACTAAACATTGTTTAGTGACACTCACATGATGTCCCTTTTGTAGCCATGATACTTTATATGGACTCGGGTGATCAGTCGTCTTCAGCTCTAATTTCTCCACCATCTCGGTTGAAACGAGATTGTCTGTGCTTCCGCTGTCTACAATGACCTTGCATTTCATGTCCTTGGTTGTGCAAGATGTTCTGAACAGTCTGGTCCTTTGCACTGCGCTCTCCACCTCTTTCTCAGGGGTCAAAAGGACTTTATGCATTCCAAGCGATCTCCCGTTGTCTACATCTTCGTTCTTAGCATCACACCTCTGCACCTCAGTGATGTGAGCTTCTCCAATGTCCTTCTTCTTCTCTGGACACTCAAATGACTTGTGTCCATTCTTTCCACATGTAAAACATGTGATAACTCCTCCTCTTCCTCTGCCTCGACCTCTAGTACGAGGAAGTGTGTTTGCATCAGCATAATCTCCCCGCTGATCATTCTGCTATCCCCTCGGCTCAACATACGACTGCCTCTGTGAGGTTCCACCTCTCTCAATCTTCCCCTGAGGTTTCCTCCATTCCTCCTTGGGCTTCTGGAATTTCTCCTGGGCAACTGCCTTGCCTCTTGGTTGACTCCTGCCTCACCCTTGCTTTCCTTGCTTTCGGCTCAGCTTCTCCTTGGCTTTCAGAGCCAATTGGTAAGCATCTTCCACCGTTCAGATGGTTAGCATGCTTAATTCATCCTGGTTGTTGTACCTCAATCCATTCAAGTATCTCGCCACCTTCTCATCATCGCTCTCTCGATGGCCTGCTCTGATGTTGAGCTTATAAAACTCTTCGGTGTACTCCTTCACCGTCATCAACTTCTTCCTCAGGTTCTGCATTCGCCTGAACAGAGTGATTTGATAATCCCTCAGGATGAATTTCACCTTCATCTTCATGATCATTCGATCCCAGCTTTGGATCTTTTGCTTGCCTCTGCAGTGTCTATCAGCCTGTAACTTGTCCCGCCACAATGCTGCATGTCCCTTCAACTTAGTGACAGCATGCCTTACCTTTTTATCCTCTTTGATATATTCATAATTGAAGTAGGTGTCAAGAGTTTTGATCTAGTCCAGCAACTCTTGTTCATCCAGGCTTCTTTCATAGACTGGGATGTCCATTTTGGTCTTGGAACTCATCCTGGAAATGGCTTTGATCAACTGTTCGGTTGATGCATCTTCTGCTGCGAGTTCTTCTTCATGTCCAGCTTCTTCTTCAACCTCGGAATCACTAATATCCCCTGCACCGACTCCGCATCTTTGTGCAGTCTCTATCTCCTCAAGCCTTGCTCGGGGATCTCTCATTTTTCGCTCCATTTTTGGATTCCCTGCGAGCCTTCCTCTTCTTCTCACCTCCTTGTCTTCTGGGTCGGGTGACTGTCTCTCCCTTCTGGGCGGCATGATGAATTCTCTTCTCCTCCAATGCTACAGAAAGCAAAGAACTATTCCGAGCTCTGATACCACTCTGATGCAAGCACGTCCACCCCAGGGCACGTCTGCAACTACAAGGACCTTCTTCGACTCAGGCCCGAAGAGCTACAATGCCCCTCAGATCCCTTATCGGGACCTTATGTCACCCACAAGATGCTCTATTGATCTCCCGACAGTCTTCTCAGGAAATCGGGTTTCACGTTATCGCGAAACCTGTGGGCACGTTCCTCGTGCTATCTAAATCCCAAAACCCAAAGGTTTTGAATGTCAATGCTTCCCGTTCCTGTCAGGGACTTCCCTATCGGGAAAACAGAACATACGATGTCACGGTTTCCATGCACCACGAATCTCAGAACCCCGAACTCCGATATGCATGTGTGCTTTCTTCCTACCACGTCACCTTCTCTCTCTCTCCGCCCTATCGAGAATCGCGTGATCGTGATTTCACCCGTCAAAATTCCTTTACACCGGGAAGTCCCGAATGCCGAATCCCGACTCACCGAGATCTTGTGCCACCTGTCCCTATAGTGATCGATGGCTCCAACGGCTTTGGGAAATCGCCAATCGCGATTTCAATCAGTATGAGACTCTCACCTCCATAAACTCTGAAGTTCGAATCCCCGATGGCTCTTGGACTCCTCTTGAGCCTAAGAGTTAAATCTCGCGCAACTCTCCAAGCTCTGACGGTAGGCGGGAATTCGTGAATCTCCCCCTTCAAGACCTAGCCGTCGATTCCTCCTCCGTAAGGAATTCTCTCGATCAATATCTTTCTCCTGCTCGACCCTTCCTCGAGCCGCTTCCTGGCACTCCTCCGCTGCGTCACGAAGGAATTTTCCCTCCTGAGCTTAGCGAATCCGATTCTTTCAGAGATCTTGCGCACACTCTTATGCTCGACCTCAACAACTCTCGAAGTGTTGAGTCTTTCAAACTCTGTGCACTTATGGAAACATTGGCCTCTCCCTCCCTTTGCCCAGACTAGCCACTGGGACTTCAAACTCAGCCTGCACTTCTCCTGCACGGCCCTACCAACCCCTTTGAACTTCTGAGTGAATGAGAATAAGGGTTTAACTGTCTAGCCTCATCAACACACTCTATGCGGATGAATTCAACTGCACTCTATGAAGGAATCTCCTGGCTCAGACAGAGAAACAATTGAAACTCATTCTCTCCTCTCTCAGACTTCAGTTAAAAACCCTGAAATCGTATGCACAGCATGTTCAGAGTAATTGCATGAACAAAAAAAACATATATTCATGGTCATATAGACATCATACACAGAGAAACAACACCGGCCATGAAATTGAATCAAAGACTCTCTTCTATTAATTCAATAACATCTGTACATAGGTGCTCTTCACGAATTCTCTGCTTGCTCTTTCTACTCTCTTCCTCAATGCTGGAAATCTGAATAATAATCAATGTACAAAGGAGGGTGTCTATATCCGTTTTCCCTCTCGAAAACTGAAACTGTCTAATCTAGACTTAACTATCCTATCTATTTGCATTAAATCTATTAAATGTCTTCCTATCTACTAAGGACGAGAGCTTAAAGGTTCAAGGTCCCCTTTACAATACAAGTGCGCTTCTTTATGAATGACTTCATTTAAAGGACGACGCAATACTTCCAAAGTATTTCAAAATGCATGTTGGCGTTGTCCAGCTGTTTCCTCTCAATGTGCTGGCTCGCTTGATGAGTGAGCGATGCTCCTGCATCAGTGTTGTGTAATTTTTTAACTAAAATTAATTGAGAGAGATGAAGATATATCTAGATATGTAGATAATGTATCAATCTAATTGTAATAACCTTTTGTTATGACAGAAAAATTAGTACAAAAGAGGCAAATAAATTTTTCATTCTAAAACGAAGTTAGGACAATTGTGATGCATCATAACAAAAATTAATATCTATACAATCAAACTCTTCATAATGATTCTGAATGCAACATCACTAACATTCAAGTCAACTAGATCACATAAAGATAATATGAGGAAGCTACCCACCCAACCTACCCTACAAGGTTAGGACCTCCAAAACACATAATCAATACTCAAGTTGAGGATTCATTCGATTAATATTGACCATTTAAGATATTGGCGAATGTTATGAGGAACAAAGAACTATATAATTTCCATAAAATATCAACTCTCAAGGATCTAAACTTAACAAGTAAAGAATTTAGGAATGACATAATTAACATTGGTAACAGAATATACCCAAATTTATGCAAATAAAATATGAATAAGCTAAGAACTACAAAAAGTCTAGTGTTTGAATTGATAACCCAAAAGGCCTAACATGATGATCATTAAACACCAAGCCTAACTACCTAAGAAAGTGTAACTTGTACACTAATCTAAAAGTCTAAAGTACAAGTGATCATCAACTTTTACAGTTCCTAGAAACACATCTATTATAGTTAAGTAGTTGTAAGGTTAAGTTCTTAGCATTAATTATTTTTCTTCTATTTCGTCACTAACTATTATAATACTATGTTCAATATGTATGGTTGACATACTCAATACTAGAACTCCTATATCTTGCATGATCTAATATTAATACTATTTCTTCAATTTAACTAAAGTTGTTTAATTTATACTTCTTCATCATAGTAACACATAAATCATGCTTATGCAATAATAAAAGCAAGATTATATCTTAATGTTAATACCTCCTCTTCACTTTAAGTATTAGTGTTTAGATTAAAATTTCTTCATCAAGTGACACATAAGTTTTTCTTGTGTAAAAATAAAAGAAAAATTACATCTCAATATTAATACTTAACTATTAATGATAGTTTAAATGATAAATTTTTCATCATAATACACATAAGTTATGATTATGCACAAATTAAAAGTAGAAATACATCTTCACTAACTTTAAGGAAAAACAAGCTTAAATTTAAAATTCACACAATACATATGTATAAGATGAGAATATAAAAATTGTCTAAAACGTTTTGGGAGGTAAGCTTGAGTTTTTCCCTTGAACTATGTTTTACAACTGACAAGCATTCATGTAAGAATTTTAAAAAGAAATAGTTCTCCTCTACCTTAAAGATTTCAAGTCAAGTTAAGGATGGGCCAAAAAATAGTGCATAAGACACTCGAAAGTGTTCCTTCCAACCCTGTGAAGATATCTGTAATACTCCCTTGTCCAGTTAGATTGATGCATATAATGTGTGTTCTGTTCTGTTGTGTTCTGTTTTGTCCAACTTAGATTGATGCATAAAAGAATAAAAATTTATTCTACTCAAATATCTGAGAAAATCTGCGATCCGAACTATCATTCATATAACATAAGATGATTTTTCTCGAGGACTTTGCTTCGTATTTTCGCCGATATGAGCTAAGGGCTGGCGTAGTTTGGAGCTGAGGACAAGCCGAGAATTCAGAGGTCAAGGACAGACCATAAATTTTCCCATTGCATGCCCTGGATCCAAAGTCTAGATATTCTCACATCTTCCATTAAACATAGACTCATATTAGAGATTCCATCATGAGAAATGATCCCGACATATAAGTGAAATTTTCATGTACGGAGGTTGTAGGTCACTGATATTTTAAATTTTGGGTAACCTGGGCATAGAATAAAATTTTAGAAAAATCTAACTCCCTTCGAAGGCTGGTTCAAGGCCATTCACGAAACTCTATACTTAGTCTCACCCAAAATAAGGAAACTGGTAATTAAAAGATACAACCTATCATTATCAGGAATTCGGGCCTACGCTAAAATCATGCGAGTGTAGACATAGATTGTGCAGAAACATCATACACCTTCACATGGAAAAAATATAAGACCAACACGAAAACCAAGATCTGACAGGTTCAATTCTTGCCGAGAAACAAACAACAAAAATTACCAGATGAGCGAAATAAGGATCAATGCGAAAATGCGTAGTGATAATCACATTCGCATTACTATGAAATGGGGACACACATCCTTGCGTAAATCAGTGAAATTAAGAAAGAAAAAATTCGAGAAATTTACACAGCGGGTATCTTGGGTATGGCTAATGCCGACAAATATTTGTGGCTACATGGAAGAATCAGAGGGAACCATGTGGGCATATGTTGCCTGTACCTACTGTACATCCGGAGAGTGCAACCCGATAATCCAATAAAATAATCTTGTTATTTATATGGTCGAAACCTTCATTGCATAAGTGAAATTGTATCAAGTAAAAAATTATATAAAACTTGCATCTATAGGTTCCAACGTTCGGTGTAAGGCTGGCGAAAAAAGGTTTTTAAAAACCAATGATAACTTAGAATTTGGCCAAACAAAAAAAACAGGTGAGGCAATGCTCAGAATCTATATTATTGAATGAAGATTGATTACATCATTATATAGGAAACTACTCTACTTACCCGGTTAGATAACTAGACTCTACTTAAGCTAGACTCTACTTAAGCTGACTCTATCAACTGATGCTTACAATTGACTCTTACTCCATTATTTTCAAGTCTCTCCCTTAATGGAGAATGGATTGATTTCTACACCTAATATCTCCCTAAACAGCTCAAACTTAATCTTTCCAAGAGGCTTAGGGAAAATATCAACAACATTTTCATTAGTATTACAATACATAAGAGCTATTTCATTTGACTGCAACTTTTCTCTAACAAAATGAAACTAAGCGTCAACATGCTTTGTCCTTGCATGAAAAATCAGATTCTTCGCAAGATTGATTGAACTTTGATTATCACATTTGATCATTGTAGGTTCCTTTTGTTCTTTTCCAACATCTTGAAGAAGTCTTTTCAACCAAACAGCTTCACAAGTTGTTGCACACAAGGTTTTATATTCTGCTTCAGTAGAAGACAAAGATACACTAGGCTTCTTTTTACTACTCCATGAAACAACCCCAGATCCAATACCAAACGCATATCTAGTGGTTGATCTTCCATCCGGATTGCTAGCCCAATCAGAGTTTGAGTAACCTGTCAACTCAACATCACATGCATCAGTATATTTAATACCATAAAATCAAGTGTTCCTTTTAGATACCTCACTACCGCCTTTGTTGCATTCCAATGGGTTTCTAGAGGTTTCTCCATAAACTGACTTAACACACTCACATAGTATGCAATATGAGTTCTCGTTGTGGTGAGATAATTCAAACTACCCACTATTTGTCTATACATAGTGCCATTCACCTCCTTCGAACGAGTTTCACATTTTGTTGCATGGAAACAATAGAAGATTTGCATTGATCCATTTGAAATCTCTTAAGTGCTTCTTTGACATACTTACTCTGACAAACAAAAGTTTGGCTTGCATTTCTTCAAGCTTCAAGACCTGGGCAGTAGTGTAACTCATCATGATCTTTCATTTCAAAAACTTGTGATAGTTCCTCCTTGATTTCATAGTCTATTTTCTCATACCATGACCTAGGTGCCTATTTTAGTCCATACAATGTTTTCTTTAACTTACACACTAAGTGTTCTTGCCTTTGTTCCACAAACCCTTCAGGTTGAGTAAGGTAAACCTCCTCCTTTAACTTAGCATTCAAAAATCTAGATTTAACATCTAATTGGTGCAACTTCCAATGATACTTTGTAGCTAAAGCAATTAACGATGGTGAAAATGTTTCAGCATAATCAATATGTTTTATTTGTGAATACCCCTTTGCAACCTATCTAGCCTTATATTTGTCTATACTACCATCTAATTTAAATTTGGGTTTGTATATCTATTTGCATCCAATGGGATTTTTAACTTTAGTGTTAGAAAAACAGGACCGCAGAGCAATAAAATAAAACAAATGCAGAAACAAAACATAGAAGACACACAATACAAGAGAGACACAGATTTACGGGGTTCACCCAGTGTGGGCTACGTCCACCAGAGAAATTGTCAGGTCCTTCCTTTATTATTATCCAGCAAATGAAGGGATACAACCTACAGCGAAACCCGTTGTAACTTCCTCTTCTTTCTCTCACAGTATCCTCTCTCAGAATATAATATTCACCATCATCCATAGCCGTAATACATTTCCCTCATAAAACAGGGTTGCCTTCTAGGGCAAAAAACCCTAACATAATCTCTACCGTTAGATCTGAGACCTTATAATGAACGGTCCATATACAATATACTTTTACAAGGCAATTTTTGCTTCGGGTGCTTTGCCCCACCCCCGCTGGAGGCCCGCTTGCCCCCAGACCCCCCAGCCGGGGGATAGGCCCCTCGGACCCCGCAGAGGTGGTACCCCCCCTCTGCACTCCCTCGCGTGGAAGAGTGTACATACTTCTGGGGTGTAAATACTTCATGGGGTATAAATACGGCTGAAAGCAAGGACCTCTGAATCAGGAAGATAACCAGGCTCCACAACCAACAATCTCCCACTTAGAGACTGATCTCAACAACTCCACCGCTGATGTATATTGACGGCAACCTCGCCTCTTAGCAGGCGGTCGCTCTACCAGGACCTTCTCTCCCTCTCGGCCCGAAGAGACTCAGCTCTTCCTCTCCTCTCGGGAGTTCTACCCACAGTTTACTCGGTGATCTTTTCCACACGTGCTCTCGGGAGATCGGACCTCGCGAGATC